>CM076570.1:455991019-456300761 GCA_034641835.2 Pinus albicaulis | reverse complement strand
GTTGGGTATGTGTTATATTCTTTCCACGATTAGCCCCACGCACTGTATGTTGCGTCGGGCGTAGCTAGGGGGTCACGAGGGGCGAAGCAGTCCCCACCGTTGGGGTCCGGGGCAGCGCCCCGGCCAAAATTTGTTTTTTGTGCGGACCCACTCATAGGTGGATCCGCCCATGGTTTTGTGCATGGTTTTGCACATGGTTTTGGGGTTCGATGGTTTTCGGCCCCTGGTATTTTTGTAGATCCGGTCAAGGGAACTACGGTTATGTTCTAATCCAGGGTTAATGGATTGGGGTTTATGTATGTTCCGGCATGTATATATATGTGTTGTAACACTAAAAGGAATATAATGAAAAATCAAGCTGGTCGTCCCGATTTGGGATCCAGGGGAAAATCTCTGTGTTTATCTGTTTTATGTTTTATGCTCTTGCTATTGTTTATTTTCTGTTATAAGAATCATGTGTAGATATTTCTGTTCAGGGTTAAAACCTACATTTGGTATCGGAGCTGTTTCGGCTTCAAGGGGACGCCTTTGTTGTTGAGGGTTTTTTGCTCGGGCCTGTGGTAGACCTTGTTCAGTGGGAGATCTGCGGGATCGATTCTTGCGTTGAAAGAAGATGGCGAGCGGCGGAAAGATAGAGATCGAGAAATTTAATGGTCAGAGTTTTGAGTTGTGGAAACTCAAGATGGAGGATCTGCTGGTGGATAAAGATCAGTGGATCGCGGTAGATCCAGGTACTAAACCAACGGCAATGTCAGATGAAGACTAGAAGAAACTGGATCGGAAGGCTAAGAGCACAATACGGTTGTGTGTGTCAGATTCAGTATTGTTGAATGTATCTGGGGAAGCTACGGCAAAGAATTTGTGGGAAAAACTTGGGACTTTGTACCAATCTAAGTCTCTGGTGAATAAGTTGTTCCTGCGGAAAAAGCTGTATAACCCGAGGATGAAGGATGGAGACTCGGTGACAGAGCATCTGAACGCCTTCAATACTATGGTAAGTCAGCTGTCATCTGTTGATATTAAAATCTCAGATGAAGATAAGTGCATCAGTTTGTTGTGTTCTCTACCAGACTCGTGGGACAGTCTGGTTATTGCAATAAGTAGCAATACAACTACCTTGAATTTTGATGACATTGTCTCAGCCTTGCTGTCGGAGGAAATGAGACGGAGAAATATGGAGGGTCAGAATGGAGATGCCTTATCTGTACGAGGAAGGTCCCAGAACAGAAACACGAATAAGGTTTCGAGTGGGAGATATAAATCTAGAGGGAGATCTAAATCTCCCGGAAAGTTTGTAAAGGTGTGCTGGAAATGAGGAAAGGAAGGGCACTACAAAAAGGAATGCAGATCTAAAGCTCCTGAGAAAGGAAAGGGATCTGATGAAGGTCCTTCTGCAGAGGCAAAAACCACCTCGGATGAAGGTGGGGATGTATATTTGGCTTCTTCTTCAAATACACATGTAGATCATGAGTCATGGTTGATTGACTCAGGTGCATCCTTTCACTTCACTCCCCATAGGGAGTGGTTCTGCGAGTATGAGAAATATGATGGTGGTGATGTTTTCCTAGGGGATGATAGGAAGGCCAGAATCATCGGACGTGGAAAGGTCAAGCTGAAGCTGCAAGGTGGAAGGATTAGAACACTTCCCGGTGTTCTGCATATTCCTGCATTGGCCAGAAATCTGATTTCTGTAAGCAAGATGGATGATGCAGGTGTAAAAACAGTGTTCGAGAAAGATGCCTGCAAGATGGTTCGGGGAGCACTGGTATTAATGCGGGGAGTTCGGACTGGAACTCTGTACAAGCTACAAGGTAGCACTGTTATTGATGGATGTAATAGTTCTGTGGTCCCTGAAAGTGGGACGGAAAGCCTAGCTGTGTCTGGAGAAAAGACCATGCTATGGCATCAAAGGCTTGGACATATTGGAGAGAAGGGCCTTCAGATACTGCACAGAAATGGCATGGTAGAAGGTATGTCTAATTGCTCTCTGGATTTCGATTTCTGTGAACATTGTGTATATGGGAAGCAGAATCGGGTGAGTTTTCCTTCTGGTGCTAAGAGGGAAAACAAGATATTAGAACTTGTGCACAGTGATGTGTTTGGACCTGTGTCGACGGAAAGCCTAGCTGTGTCTGGAGAAAAGACCATGCTATGGCATCAAAGGCTTGGACATATTGGAGAGAAGGGCCTTCAGATACTACACAGAAATGGTATGGTAGAAGGTATGTCTAATTGCTCTCTGGATTTCGATTTCTGTGAACATTGTGTATATGGGAAGCAGAATCGGGTGAGTTTTCCTTCTGGTGCTAAGAGGGAAAATAAGATATTAGAACTTGTGCACAGTGATGTGTTTGGGCCTGTGTCAGTTCCATCATTGGGAAAGTCTGTGTACTATGTTTCATTCATAGATGACTTCTCAAGGAATACATGGATATATTTCTTGAGGAAGAAATCTGAAGTCTTTGACAAATTTAAATAATTTAAGGCTCTGGTGGAAAACCAGACAGAGAAGAAGATAAAGGCGCTGAGGACAGATAATGGTGGGGAGTTCTGCAAGAATGAATTTGAAGAGTTATGTAAGAAGTGTGGTATAGCACAACAGAAGACTACTCCATATACACCTCAGTAAAATGGAGTTGCAAAAAGAATGAATAGAACACTGATGGAAAAGGCAAGAAGCAGGCTCAGTGGTACCGGGTTAGGACAAGAACTCTGGGCAGAGGCAGTGGAGACTGCATGTTACTTAGTTAACAGATCACCTTCATTAGCGTTGGAGGATAAGACCCCACATGAGGTATGGACTGGTAAGAAACCATCTCTTTCACATCTAAGGGTATTTGGATGTGATGCATATGTACATGTTCCAAAGGAGAAAAGGACCAAGTTGGATAATAAATCTGAAAGGTGCATCTTTATTGGGTATAAGGATGGTTTAAAGGGTTACAAGCTTTGGAACCCAGAAACAAGGAAGGTTGTGTACAGTAGAGATGTGGTGTTTAGAGAAGTGAAAGATGTTGTTAAACATGAAGTCCTACCAAAGGAACCTGAGAAGATAGAGTTTGAGCTAAAGGAGGATGAATCAGACTCTACAATAGAAGAAGACTCAAAAGATGAAGAGCCACAAACTCCAGCTTTGAGAAGATCAGTTCGGGAAAGAAGGCAACCAGAAAGGTATAGTCCATCTGCTTTCTGTTCCGGTTTTGCCTGAACTATAATTGATGATGAACCCAGAACTATCAGGGAGGCAGTAGATTCAGAGGATGGAAAACTCTGGAAGGAGGCCATGGTTGATGAAACGACATCCTTGCACAAAAACGATGCATGGGATCTGGTGGAGTTGCCGGCTGGAAGGAAGCCCATTGGGAGCAAATGGGTGTTTAAGAAGAATATGAATGTAGAAGGCAAGGCGGAGAAATACAAAGCTTGGTTGGTAGCGAAAGGTTATTCCCAGGTGCCGGGAATTGATTTTGGTGATATTTTTTCTCCTGTTGCCAAAGTCACTTCTATTAGATTACTTTTATCTGTTGCTGCTGCATTTGATTTTGAGATAGAACAGATGGATGTGAAGACAACATTTCTTCACGGAGATCTAGAAGAGGAGATCTACATGAAGCAACCTGAAGGCTTTATGGTGAAGGGTAAGAAAGAACTAGTATGCAGGTTGAAGAAGTCTCTGTATGGGTTAAAACAGTCACCAAGGATGTGGTATCATAAATTTGATACCTATATACGGGGACTTGGCTTCACCAGAAGCAAGGAGGATCATGTGTTTATTTTAAATTAATTGGTGACCGTGTTATTTATTTGGTCTTGTATGTGGATGATATGTTGTTGATTAGAAATGACAAAGAAATTATCCAAGATTTGAAGACCCAGCTGTTCTCCAAATTTGACATGAAGGATCTTGGTGCTGCAAACTATATTTTGGGCATGGAAATTAAGAGAGATCGGGCAAAGAGGAAGCTTTGGTTAAACCAGAGGAAGTATGTCGAGACTATATTGCAGAGGTTCAATATGCAGGATAGTAAACCGGTGAATGTTCCTATTCTTGTAGGTGTAAAGCTGTCTGCTGAACAGTGTCCCAAGACACAAGAAGAAGAGGAGTATATGTCCCGTGTTCCATATGCAAGTGTAGTGGGTAGCTTGATGTATGCAATGGTCTGTACTAGACCAGACATTGCACATGCAGTGGGAGTATTGAGCAGGTTTATGTCAAACCCAGGGAAGGAGCATTGGACAGTAGTGAAGCGGGTTTTCAGATATTTACGTGGCACTAGTGATTATGGATTGTGCTACCGGGGAAGACCAGGATTGGAAAGAATGTTGGACATTCATGGTTTTGTTGATGCAGACTGGGCTGGAGATCTGGACCAAAGAAGATCTACAAGTGGGTATGTGTTTAGCCTATTTGGAGGCGCAGTCAGTTGGATGAGTAAAAGACAGTCTGTAGTGGCTCTTTCAACTACAAAGGTAGAATACATAGCAGCCACTCATGCAAGCAAGGAAGCAGTTTGGTTGCAGAGATTGTGTTCAAGTATGGGGTTGGTACAGCAAGCTATAAGGATAGACTGTGATAGCCAAAGTGCAATTTTCCTGGCTAAGAACCCTGCTTATATCATCAAAATCGTCACAAAAGTTGTAGTCCTCGGATAGAGCTTTCTAATGATGTATCATCTGCGTCAAACGAAGATAGTATGCAAAAGTTACGTCCCTGGGAAGTTGAAACACCAATTTACCCAAACGGGGCCCATAGTTTTGGCGCTTCATCTCCTAGGGTTAGGTTTTTGGGATATTTAGGGTTCTCCATTGTTTCTCAATAATAAATAGGCCCTCGAGCCTCATTGTAACACAGTTCAGAGGCCTGTAGCCGCCACATCTCTTCTCAGAGATAGCTACCAGTGCCCTAGCTAGTTTTATTTCCATTCTGTCTGTAAGCAAATTTCAGTTCTTTGATATTAATGAAATGAAGTGTTAATTCCGCCACATCTCTGTATTTATGGTTATATGTTTATTTGTTGCGTTCTGCCGTCAGGATCGGAGATATGTCCGTGTTCCATGTAAGTGCAGTGGGTAGCACGATGTATGCAATGGTTACATGCTAGACAGGACATTGCACATGCGGTGGGAGTAGACGGAGTTTATATCAAACCAGGAAGGCATTGGACGACGATGAAGTGGGTTTCGAGATATTTTACGCGGCACTAGTGATTGTGGCTTGTGCTACCGGGGAGACCATGATTGGAAAGATACGGACATTAAATGGTTTTGTTGATCTGTTGGTGGAGATACGGACAGAAGATAAACAAGTGATGTGTGTTTAACATTGTTGGGTATAGTCGATTGGATGAGTAAAAGACAGTCTGTAGTGGCTCTTTCAACTACAGAGGCAGAATACATAGCAGCCACTCATGCAAGCAAGGAAGCAGTTTGGTTGCAGAGATTGTGTTCAAGTATGGGGTTGGTACAGCAAGCTATAAGAATAGACTGTGATAGCCAAAGTGCAATTTTCCTGGCTAAGAACCCTGCTTATCATTCAAAGACAAAGCACATCGAT
This sequence comes from Pinus albicaulis, assembly GCA_034641835.2. Classification (NCBI taxonomy): domain Eukaryota; kingdom Viridiplantae; phylum Streptophyta; class Pinopsida; order Pinales; family Pinaceae; genus Pinus; species Pinus albicaulis. The sequence continues at coordinate 456,295,207 of CM076570.1, read as the reverse complement.
GTTCAATATCACTTTGTTAGAGATATGGTTGAGGCTAAAAGGGTGTTACTGGTAAAGGTGGACACTTTAAAGAATGTTGCAGATGCATTGACGAAGTCTGTGAACACTTAGAAGTTCTCTTGGTGTAGAGAAACAATGGGTGTTGAAGAATTGGCCAAATGACTAAGCTCTCCTGTGGCCCCCCGTGGAAAGAAAAAAACAAGTGGGAGAATGTTGGGTATGTGTTATATTCTTTCCATGACTAGCCCCACATGCTGTACATTGTGCCAGACACAGCAGGGGGGTCACAGGGGGGGCGACAGCCCCCCCTGTTGGGGTCCGGGGTAGCGCCCCGGCGAAATTTCTTTTGGTATGCGGTCCCACTCATATGCGGACCCACCCATGTTTTGTGCGTGATTTTGCACATGGTTTTGGGGTACGATGGTTTTCGGCCCTTGGTATTTTGTAGATCCGGTCAAGGGAACTACGGTTATGTTCTAATCCAGGGTTAATGGATTGGGGTTTATGTATGATTCGGCATGTATATATATGTGTTGTAACACTAAAAGGAATATAATGAAAAATCAAGCTGGTCGTCCCGATTTGGGATCCAGGGGAAAATCTCTGTGTTTATCTGTTTTATGTTTTATGCTCTTGCTATTGTTTATTTTCTGTTATAAGAATCGTGTGTAGATATTTCTATTCAGGGTTAAAACCTACAAGATTTAAGTGGAAACCCATAAAGGGAGAAAACCACATCTTATTATTGTTGTGATGCAAAGGCAAGCTCCAACTCCCTCTCACCACTGATTTTCTATAGGCACCAACCTACAGGAGGCTCCTACCTCAATTCTGCAAGATACAACTTGCAAGGAAGCTCTGACTCCCATCAATTTTCTGCAGGTACCATCCTACAGGAGGCTCCAACCTCAGTCAGCTACAACTGACATCCTATCAAGCTACAACTTGATAGGGAAGCTCCAACTTCCTTACTCTTTCAAAAGGAAAACACTTGCTGATTTACCTTGGATATCAGCTTTGTTCTGTATCATCTTCACTGTTGTGCATCAGTCTTCATATCTTCCTTATATCATATCTGCATCTTCTTGGATTCTATATCAGCTCCATCTTCTTCTGCTCCTTCTTCTTCTCCTCTTCACTGCTTTATTTCTGCATTCTCTAACTTCTCTGCATCTCGGTCTGCTCCTCCTTCTTCTTATCTTTTCTGCCTCAATTCCGCATTCTCCAACCTCACACTCTCTAACCTCTTGCAACTTTCTTATTTTCTTCAACTTTCTTTAATTCTGCTGCACACTCTCTTCTTCTCTCACTCTTTTTTCGTTTTACATCTCACCTTGGATATTAACCTGTTTTATACAAAAATAGCTTCATGGCTGCTTGTATTCCACTGGGAATTTGAAATGGACAGCCATGTCTCTTTGCCTTCTGCCTTCTCATCTCTTTTATCTGCTCATTCAAAAAATATAACTGTAGGTGCTTATTTTAATATTACAGTGGGATATTTGTTCTCTTCCGGAGACTTGCCAATGCATCACAACAATATAAATTAAATAAAACATTTACATTCAAATTACAAATGAGAACTCCAGCTCACTCATACAGCCTTTTGGATCGCTGCGCATTTGTCTTTTCTCTGACTGTGTTTGTCTCTTTTCACCTCTGTTTGCTCTTTTGTCCTCTACTGTGGTGTAACTACTGCATACATGAAACTGTGCCTTTTATATCAGTGCATTTTATATTGCGATGGTTGTGATATTGCGATGGTTGCTATGATGCGATGGTTGCGATATTGCGATGGTTGTGATGATGCGATGGTTGCGATATTGCGATGGTTGCGATGATGCGATGGTTGCGATATTGCGATGGTTTTATGCGCTTCATATAACTTAATAAAAATGCTTTGGACCTTTGTTCCTTTTTTTTTCGGGCTTAATAATATGAAACTTATATATAATGCGCTGCGTATATATATATAATTTTTATGCTCCAGCTTTAGAGTATCTTCCATTGGGGTAGGCGATTCTCAGAATTTATTTATATATATATATACATTTTCTCTTGGGTTATATGATTCCCGGAATTAAAAATTGGCTCTGCCTCTGCTGTGATAATCAATTCTTCCTCTTCTGATGCTCTGTCTCCTTTCTCTGTCTTTGATATAACGGCTCTGCCTCTATATGCGTTGCCTCTGCCTCTGCCTTAGCTGCTTCTGCTGCTGGAACCCTGCCTCTGCCTTCGCTATGCATATTACCTGCTGCTATTCTTTTCCTTATTTGCATCTACTGCTTGACCTCTGCCTTCGCTGTGCAATTCCTCAACATAGTTTAATTAACAAACACCACTTCCACTGTTTCTTTATATGATTCCGCTTACCCCTGACTGTTCGAAATTACAATTAACACATAGCATATTCAATCTTGTTCAACATTTGCTTCCTCTTGTTTCCTTTGCTTCCTTTGTTCGCTTCTTTGCTACCTCTGCTACTTGTTTGCTGCCTCTACCTCTCTGCTACTATGCTGCTCTCTTTGCCTTGTTGTTTTTTCAGGTGTTCCTCCTTTGCCATCTCTTTTTCCATCAATGACAACATTTCCAATAGTTCTTACCTCTCGTCTTACTTCCCAACAATTGTGTCGCTGGAGACACTCTAAAAAACAAAGTTCTCAGAAATTCACACTCCTATGTGTCCCAGCAAGACATTGGTGAGCTCGCTGAAGTTCGTTAGAGCGATGTGCAGGTTCTTACCTCTTGTCTTACTGCCTGGTAATTTTGTCGTCGGAGACACTCTAAAAAAACAAAATTCTCAGAAATTCACTCTCCTAAGTGTCCCAGCAAGACATTGGTGAGCTCGTTCAAGTTTGCTAGAGTGCTGCACAGGTTCTTACCTCTCATATGATTTCCCGACAATTGTGTCACTGGAGACACTCTAAAAACACATGGAAATTACACCTCTAAGAAATAAATCTGATTGATTGGATCGTCACTGCCATCCCCAAAAACGACGCCAAAATTTTGGGTTGTATTAATCACTATTGAATGACTAAAACAGTACACATAAATTATCAATCCAAGGGCGTCTTTTATTTCAATGACAATTGCACTGTCTGTGCCAATACACTCAACCAGAAGCAAATGATTCACTCATGCAGAAATAAAATGATCTACAAGACTAAAATCACACTTCAATTAATCTATTCTAGTGCACCACACAACAATTATCTAGCTGTTGTCTCTAATATCATATGTGTAACAGCATACAAAGTATTGAAATTGAAGATGATATATTCACAATTGAAACAACAACAACAACACCTCTACTGATACATAAACCAAAATACAAACACATATACACAACTACCTTTATCACTGAAATCCCTGATAAGAAGGAGGGACCTTCCTCTGCAGCAGGGCATAATTAGAGAAAGAACTTAACGAAAACTAAATCGAATAACGCATGTAACAGCAATAACAGGATAATCTGTATTAATATGAGCAAAATTACAGAGCCAAATTAATGTTGTTCTCCGCTAACCTTTCGACCTCAAGGGACGAGAACTATATAGTGGTTACATCTAAAAAAAACAAGGAATATACCAGTCGTGAGAATTTTATGATTCTCATGTTGATCGAAATAGAATACATATGGTTATAACCACTTCTTAATAAAAGTATGACTGGAAAATTATAGATTACAATCAAAACCGCCCATAGGCAGTTATCAAAAAATAAAATTCTTAATAACTCCTACAGCTATCACGATAAACCACAGTTGTAGCATAATAACTAGAGGATAGCTTAGCAAAAAGAGTTGACGTGATCCAGTCACTGGTACAACTGTAACAGTAGTTTGCGAGCGGGTCTGTAACAACAAAGTGTAACAACATCATGGCGTAAAAATCTTGTTGTAAAAACACACCCTTAACTGCTCCTGTATACCTCGTGCTCAGGATCTTTGGTGCTACAAATGACATCTGGAAAGACAACACAAAGACCATATATCTTCTCCAAACATTCATCCTCAATTAGTCATAAAAATGTACGATATATCATAATAACTGATGAAATGGCAGAGTAATGAAAATAAGGTGAAACAACACAAGTTAGGATAGAAAGGTAGGAAAAAGAGGCAAAGATAGTCTCATTAGTTATAGTCATGAGGAAGAACAGGGAAAACAAATGCAGGAAAAGTGTGCAAAATTGGCACCCAACATCTCCCCCCAACTGAAACATTTTCATGTACTCATGCAAACTCATATCTCATGGGAATATCTCTGGTGCAGGTCAGTGAGATCATAAGCGCCAACTGTATCTTCATCTGCAGACTTGTACCCCTGATTGGCCATCAGCTTCCATACCCAAGACTCTGATTCATAATTTCTCAGTTCATAATTACTCTGATAATCCTCAATTGGCAGCCATATCAAAGGAAACTTGAATCTCAATTCGAGCCACAAAGCACCAAGGGATTGTACTATCTATGCATACGCTGGTAGAGTTTTGTATGTAATTGTTTCATGATCCATGATATAATATACAATAGAAGATAGTGGGGTTTTTAGGTGTAAGCTTTCCCCGGGAAATTATCTGTGTTGTGTGTGATTGATCTTTCTTCATGATATTGTAATTGGCAGTTGTGTTTTTAATTCCGTAAAGGTTTGTAGAAGCGATTCATTATTTAACTTTAGCATATTGTTAGATCGGATGAATCCAAGATATACATGAATATTTTATAATTACTACATGGTATCAGAGCACATGAAATTGCAGAAGTGAAGTAGGAGGTGAGTTTGTGGTTGGAAAGAATTCGAACTTGCAGAAAGACTTTCTTGTTGCTATAGCTGATTCAAGATCGAAATGGATTTCAATGGCTTGAGGTTAGAGTATCCAATCGAGGGTAGCTCAAACTAAATTTCTTGGAAAGACAGGATGGAGGCAGTACTCAAAGACAATGTCTTGAAGGAATTCATTGACAAATATATTCCTAAGCCAGATGCTGCAAATCTTGATGTATGGAAAAATAAGGTGGAAACGGCGAGGAGGATCCTGTTGGAGGGAGTATGAGACCACATTGTCTCAAGACTCCATGGGAAAGCCACACCATATGCTATGTGGAAGGCTTTGAAAGATATATTCCAAAGTAGCAATGACCATAGGAAATTGGTGCTCAAATATAAACTCAGGAAGATCAAGATGGAAATACCGACACTATCCCGGTATACTTAAAAATGATTGTCCAATGTCGAGATGAACTTGGGAGTGTAGAAATAACTACCACTGATGATGATTTGGTGATTTTGGATCTCCTAGGACTTCTTAAGAGTTGGCACACTTATTAAGACTCTATCAACGGATGGGAGAAATTATCGGATTGGGAACGACTATGGTCGGATCTGGTGCAAGAGGAGTTCAGGCAAAACATCATAGATGGCTCTTCATCAAAGAATGATGATGAAGAGGATTGGGCTTTGGCTGTAAAGGAAAATAAAGGGAATGGGAAGAAATTCTATTCTAAATCTGAGGCTGGTGAAGATGGCAAGGAGCACAACATGTCTAAAGTACAGTGTTTTCACTGTCACGAGCATGGACATATTGCCACAAATTGTCCACATAAGAATAATAAAAAGAATGTTGTTGGAGCTACAGCTAGTGAGGCCCTTGCCTCACAATTTGAGCTTGACTTCTCACTTATTTCATGCATGGTGTCAAGTGTAATGATTTCGATGTGGTACTTGGATAGTGGTGCATCTTTCTACATGACAGGAGACAGCGAAATTTTCAATAGCTTGGAGGAGAATGATCTCCAAATGCATTTCAAAATGGGTGATGACAAAAGGTATAGCACTACCGGGGTTGGTACTGTTGCTTTCCAAAGGAAGTCAGGTAAACCCTTTTTTTTAAAATATGTAATACATGTACCAGGCTTAACGAAAAATTTAGTTTCAGTTGCAATGTTGGAAGATAAAGGCTATGATGTGGTCTTTAGTGAAGGTAAACCCTTCCTTCGGCATAAAGCCACAAAGAAAGTCAAGAATATTAGGATTTGAGTTAAGAATCTCTATATACTTGATGTAGATGTGATTTTTACAGAGCTTCCAACCATGGGGAAGTGTAAGAAAGCCATGCAATTGACCCTTGAGAGGGAGTTGGATTTACATGCAGGTAAGAGTGAACCTCAATACGTGGAGTAGCCACATGCAGAGTATCATGGAGTGGGAGCACCCACTCATGCAGAGAAATTTCAAGCTAGATGGGCAGAGGGAGTGCATGCAACAATACCACCAGGTAAGAGGTGGGGCGACATGCATGGATAATCCCAAGAATACATTTCTGGGCAGGATTCATTGAGATGGTGTGGATCTCATGAATCGAACCTGGCTATGAGGAGCCCATAGAGCAACAGTAGCAGGATCAGTTGGATTGATGCAATCAGATGTCGAGAGGACATGAAATCAAAGTGATAGTGTCGGATACTGGAGCACAGATCAAAGTTGGCAGCAAGTGCAGAGTGCATGGATGCAGGTGTTAGCAGTGCAGTGGTTCCTGAAGACATGTGCAGTAGCTAAGAAGAAGTCAAAATACTTTGATGACAGATGCATTATACTGATTCAGTTGTTTGGAGGCTATTCAGTTTCGGAAGTGTTGCATGAAAAGGTTGCATGTGCAAGAAACACTAGAGAAGTTTGCATGCAAAGGTTGCATGGCGCATACATGGAGTTCCATATCGCATGCATGGAGTTGCATGTCACATGCAAATACATTCCTTTCTTGTTGAGAGGGAGGGTTGAAGTTTGCAACAAGAAACATTGAAATTAGCATCCGGAAACAACATCCTTGATCCTAGTGAAAATTAAACCTACACTAGGTGGGGCCCACACAAGCTATTTTTAGGTGGAGGTCTATTTATATATGCATGAGAAAATTCTATTTATAGATGTATGTGAAAGTTCTATTTATATGTTTCATGTTTATTTATAGATGCATGTCGACTATTATTATCCCTTAATATTAGTTGGACAATAAACAATAATCTATTCTCAATGAGCACTTGGAAATAGTTAACTAAAGTGGAAAATTAGTTAGCTAAAGGAATTTCGAGTTAAGAGGTTGGTTGGTGGGACATGCAGGTTTACTTGAGTTGTAACAGAGTTGGAAGTGCAGTGGTGCATTAGTTAATGTAAGTTGTAAATCAGTTTAACTCAGTTAAGTGAGTTAAAGTCGATTGTGCTAGTTGTAACTGAAGATATCAAGTGAATTAATTATTAATTAATTCACAATAAGAGGTCTCACATGCTACTGATTTTTTTACTATTATTAGATGCATGCATGCCAGATCTAGTGGAGACTCAGTTGAGTTCTAGGTGAAAGGGAAGTAAACTATCAGTTGTGACATTATTGGTTTCACACAGCAACCACACACACATTGGATGTGCCTATGAGGATTTCACAGTAAAGGTAGGCAAGAATCATTCATTTAGGGGTTCTTTACCATCAGGGATTGCGCAGTGGATGCAGGCTATCTGGAGACAACAAATTAGCTAAGGAACTTGTCAATTTTTGTATGACAATGTGAGACAATTAGCTCATGTACTGAGAGCTCTTGAATTAGAGATTTGTGTGTAATTGTTTTATGATCCATGATATAATACATAATAGAATATTGTGGGGTTTGTAGCTATATGCTTTCCCCGGGTAAATTATCTATGTTGTGTGTGATTGAATATATTTCTTCATGATATTGTAATTGGCGATTGTGTTTTAAATTCCCGCAAATATTTGTAGAAGTGATTCTGTATTTAACAGTAGCATATTTTTAGATAAGGAGAATCGAGGACATACATGTATTTTGTAAATGTTTCTATAGGATTCCAGTCAAGGAGAACCAGAAGCCTTCCAAACAGAAACTGTGTAGGATAAATCATGTCCTAATGCCCTTGGTGGAGAAGGAGATCAAGAAGATGTATGATGCCAAGATAATAGTCCCAATCAGGTACTCTGAATGGGTTTCCAATATTGTGCATGTAAGAAATAAAACAGGAGAGATCGGGCTCTACATAAATTTTAGAAATCTGAACAAGGTATCACTCAAGAACAACTACCCTTTACCAAAGATGGACCACATATTGCAAAGGGTAGTGGGCTCTAGAAGGATCTATTTTCTAGATGGTTTTTCAGGGTATAATCAAGTGTTGGTGCATCCAGATGATCAACACAAACCAAATTTTACCACTCGTTAGGGAACCTTCATGTATGTAAAAATTCCTTTTGGATTAATAAATGTTGGTGCCACTTTCCAAAGAGCTATGGACATTTATTTTTCAGAGGAAATTGGCCTTTTCATTGTGATCTATCTTGATTATATCACAGTGTATTCGAAAACTGATGAAGAACATCTTGCCCATTTGAGAAGAGTTTTTGAAAAGTGCAGAAGGTACGGGTTCTCTCTGAATCTCAAGCAATCATTATTCGACCTTGAATAAGGGAATATTATAGGACATATTATATCTAAAGAAAGAATTAAAATCGTTCCTAGAAGGATTGAGGGCATACTTCATATTGGCCACCCAGAAGCATCAAAGAGCTCCAATCCTTTATTGGAAAGATAAATTTTTTGAGAAGGTTTATACCAAACCTTGCAGAACTACTGAGAAGTATCACTAACATGCTCAAGAGATATTCAAGAGTTATCTGGACCATGGAAGCTAAACAATATTTTTACTTGGTAAATAAGGCACTCAATAAAGCACTGGTTCTAATCATCCCTGATTTCACCAAGGATTTCATTATTTTTTCCTTTGCATCAATGAACATTATTGTTGTTGTATTACTGCAAAAAAATAGGGAAGGACAAGAGCAGCCCATATCATTTTTCAGCCAAGCTTTAAGAGATGCACCTTTAAAGTACAATATCATGGAAAAGCAGGCCTTTGCTTTGATCAAAGCATTGAAGGATTTCAAAGTTTACATTCTGCATTCCCATATCATTGCCTTTGTGCCCAATACAGTTGTAAAAGACATCCTAATGTAGGATCCTTATAGAAAAAGAGGCAAGTGGATTACTGTCATCTTGGAGTATGATTTAGAGATCAGACCCACCAAACTAATCAAGGGATAGGGATTAGCCAAATTGATGGCTGAAACCAATTTTCAAGCACTAGATATCAACATGATTCATTCACTGGATGAATAAGAGGAGCTGGCGACTCCACCTATTGATGAAGCATTCTTGAATTACCCCTAGTACGCAGATATATTTTATGTTCTATTTAATTTAAATTCTACTCCTGGTTTGTCCTAAACAAAAGCTAGATTCTTGAAATTGAAAGCTGTAAAATTCTGCATCCTTGAAAATGTCTTGTACTAGAAAGATTCCGGGGGCATATTTCTTAAATAAGAGGCAAATAGGGTTATGGAAGAATTTCATGAAGGGGGTTATGGAGTCCATCTATACTGGAAAACCACTGCTAACAAGATCCTCAGGGCTGGTTTCTATTGGCCTATTATTTTCCCAGATATCCAAAAAATGGTAGCTACCTATCACAAGTTTCAAATTCTTGAGGCAAAAAGAAAGTTTTTGACTTTGCCCTTACAGCCAATTTCTGTTGAGGCGCCTTTTCAACAATGGGGCTTAGACTTCATAGGAGAGATCCACCCCACCTCCTTTGCCCAGCATAAGTGGATCCTGACTGCCACAGACTATTTTACCAAATGGATAGAAGCCATTCCTTCCAGAACTGATGTTGACTCAGTGATCATCAAATTCCTTGAAGCCAACATCATGTCTAGATTTGGTTGTCCTAGGAAAATCATTACATATAACATTGTTGCTTTTAAGTCCAAGAATATGGTGGATTTTTTCCACAGATATCACATCTCTTTGGGGCATTCAACAGCTTATTACCCTCAAGGTAATGGACTAGTTGAATCCTCCAACAAGATTTTGGTTCACATCATCAAGAAATTGCTGGAAGGCAATAAGAAATCCTGGCATAACAAATTGATACATGCATTATGGGTTGACAGACTGAAAACTAAGAAATCAATTGGCAGGTCACCATACCAGTTGGTCTATGGGATGGACGCATTTGTCCCAACATCCTTAGGAGTGTCAGCCATGAAAATCATTCAAGAGGTACAGGCTAAAGAGAATGATGTACAAAGAAGAATAAGCTACATCATCAAGTTATAACAGTCTAGAGAAGAGGTTTACAACATAACTCAGGTGGTGTAGGAAAATATAAAAAATATCTTTGACAAAAGAAAAAAAGCAAATGATTTCAATATCGGGGATAAAATACTAAAATGGGATTCCAGAAGAGAAGATAAAGGTAAGCATGGAAAGTTTGAAATTTTTTGGAAAGACCCATATATTTTTCATTCCTTCAGGGGAAATAATGCATTTTTTCTGCAAGAGATGGATGGAAGAGAGCTGCCTAGAGGTCCTGTCAATGGCAGGATGTTGAAACATTACTTCTCCTAAATACAGAAAATTTTCTCATTCCACTGTAAATACCACAGTTTTGGTTCAGAGCTTGTTTATAGGCCACCTTGTTGTGCTGAAGAATAGCAAGACAAATTCAAAAAAACAGTAAGATAAGATTCATGGAAATTATTGCAAGAAGAGAAGTGTACAAGGCTATTGGTCTTGATGTTCTTGACACTTCCCTCAGAAGAAGTGCCATACCCAGCTAGAGCCACTGTTAGAGTCCTGTAATTTACAGTATCACAAGGTGACTGTGTATTTCTTATTTGCAAATTTTCATATTGTACATATATTTCAATATTCAAAAACATTTCCAAATAAAAAGAAACAAAAAGGAAAAAGAAAAGAGGGTGTTAAAAAAGGAAAAATAAAGCCCCACAAAAAATGAATATTCCTGAAAGTGCTACAAATCAAAATGCCACTACTTTTTAGAAAGGTTTGTTCAATCATACAACTTAAGCTTGATTGTAATTTCCTATTGATAGGTTAGAAAATGAGAATTTGCCAAACTGTTTAATCTTGGCTTATCAGTAGATAGGTAGAAAATGACATTGGTTCAACAACTTAATCTTGACCAATAGGAGAAACAAGGAACAAGGTTTAGATAAATGTACTTTCGGATTATACATCATTAAGATTAGGTCGACGTTTCGAACCAGCTAATGTGGTTCATCTTTAGGACAAGGTGGAAAGACTAATCGATCTCGATGAATAAATAGTGGAGATGCATCAATGCCTGGAAATAACCGTTGAGAACTAGTTGTTAAGAACTAGTCGTTAAGGCTAGCTGTTAAGAATTAGTCATTAGAAAGTTAGTTAGCTAGTTAAAAAAATTTATTAATTAAATAAAAATTTATTAAAAATGAGTTTATAAATTATTATGTAATTTAATTTAATAAATTAAATAAAATAAATTAATTATAAAATAAATTAATTAAATAAATATATAACTAAAATAGTAATAAATAAATAAACAGAGTTACCTAAGAAAGTACTAAGGAGGGGCCAATTTTTTTGATAAATAAATAAATAAAATACATAAATAAAGTAAAGTCAATTAAAAATTAATTAATTAATTAAATGAAATTTTATTCAAATGAGTTTATAAATCATTATGAAATTAAAATAAATATAAAAAGAAATAGGGGATAAATCTTTTAATAAAATAAAATTAATTAATTAATTATTAAAAATAATAAATAATAAATAAACAAAGAAACCTAAGAAGGAACTAGGGGAAATTTTATAAATAAATAAAATAAATAAAAATAAAGTAAAATAAAATTAATTAATTAATGAATTAAAAATTTAAGGTTAGAAATAAAAATAAATCAATAAATTAAAAATAAAACATAAAACATAAAAATATTTAGACAAAATTACCTGGCAAGAGGGTCCAACTCTTACTTAATTTCCAACCATCATCACGATGGAGATTCTTAGCATGTCATTCATTGATTTATAAACCCATTTGTATAAAATTTCTTTTAATTAATTAATTTATTTTTAATTGACTTTACTTTATTTATGTATTTTATTTATTTATTTATCAAAAAAAATTGGCCTCTCCTTAGTACCTTCTTAGGTAACTGTGTTTATTTATTTATTATTATTTTAGTTATAGATTTATTTATTTTATAATTAATTTATTTTATTTTATTTATTAAATTAAATTACATAATAATTTCTAAACCCATTTTTAATAAAATTTTATTTAATTAATAATTTTTTTATTTTTAACTAACTAACTAACTTTCTAACCGCTAGTTCTTAACAGCTAGTCTTAACGGCTAGTTCTTAACAACTAGTTCTCAACGGCTATTTCTGGGCATTGATGCATCTCCACTATTTATTCATCGAGACCGATTAGTCTTTCCACCTTGTCCTGAGGATGAACCACATTAGTTGGTTCGAAACGTCAACCTAATCCTAATGATGTGATTAATCCGAAAGTACATTGACAGGGTTTAGGTCAAAAATTCAAAAGAAAAATGAGTTCAGGGTCTGCAAGTCTAAATGCACCCCAAAAAAGAAGAAAAAAGTGTTAGATTGGTATTTTGGGTAGGTAGGAAAATTTAAAAGGCATCAAAATTCCAGTTTTCCTATGATGAAGGAAGAAAATAAATCAAAGAGAAAGGAGTCATTATACTCTAAGGTCTGAAAAAGGGTGATTCTATAAATATTGGGAACCTTATGTTATGTTTATAATCCTAAGTCCCAGAAGTGTTCATTACTCCTTATTTCCTCCCTTCTGCTCATATTTTTCTTTATCCTAAGTCCTATCCAATCCCCGCCGAATCCCAATAACGCATCGCAAATCACAAATTCCAAAGGATAAGCGTGCAAGATCATAAAAAAAAATACCGAAGTGCGATTTGCGAAATGGTGGGACCCAATCGCATATCGCAAATCACAAAGTTTAACATTCACCTCCCACTGCTCATAACAAAGTCTACGATCCATAGGCCACGGGTGGGCCCGCCTTTTTCCTTGCCATATCGTCCCCACTCATTGCACTTCGCATGTCACCAGTCTTAATTCTTACCTTCATTTCCCCACCATTAAAGCTCCCCGAATGCAATCTAATATATAGGTCGGTCCCACCTCCACCATGCCACGTCACCTTTTCCGCCATCACACATCGCAAATTTTAACATTTGCATCCACCGCTCATAACCAAGATGTGTGATTTGCGATTTGTGATGAGCGGGCAACCCCCACCTTCTTGCCACATCTACTCTAACTTTATCTTCCATCCTATCACATTACCCCTGCCAACACAGTTGTTGCGCCATAAAGGGTCAGGACGGTAATCCAACAGACTTGCGCCACCTCCACTCCACCAAACTGCTATTTCAAAGCCAAAATTTGGCATAACTTTAGATTTTACTCTGTTTGTTATTGCTGAATTGTTGCAAGTGTGGAATTCATAGGTATTATCAGAGAAAATGCAGACTGTTGTCGAAGATCCCATTGTTTATCAAAGAAGAGTTGTCAGCTCTCTATGAACCGGATCACAATTCTCCTTTAGATTGTTTGATCCTGGCCACGATTCCTCTCTATCATATCCCTTACTCAGTGTTGATCCATAGCAATTTCCATTTCTCTGCTCCCCCTTCTGTCATCCCACTCTTCATTGCAGGTTGATAAAGAAGATACATTGAAAAAGCATGCCTCCCAAGGAAGATGAAAAGGCATGGTGGACATATCATCACATCCGATGATTGATTAGAAGTACCAGCATCACATCATCTTTAATGATCCAACAGAGGCGGCCCAAAAGTAAAGCCAGATGTCAGAGCTACCCATTGTTGCCTCTTTGCAACCATCTCAGCCACCTCCAAGACACTTTTTTAATTCATGATCTGAAAATGGGTGGATAAATTGAAATTCTTATGCACTAGCACCTCCCACTCAATTAAACAAATAAAATATCTTTCTTATACATGACTGTGCGAAAATGAATACTTGAAATAGGTGTATGTTTTTTTTTAACTATTTAAGTTCTTTAAGAACATTTGTTTTTTCTGATATTAAGCATATGCAACAACCATATAATGCAACAAATAAGCATCAACACATAACAATAAATTTAATATAGGAGTTCACTCGAATATCGTGGGCTACGTCTCCTTGAGCCTATGTCAACTGACTTGGCTCTTTGGGATTATGATGTATAAATTATTTAAGAAGTAAATACTTAACTCCAATGGTTATTTGGGTTGTACCATTAGGTTTATAATATCATCATACCACTGGAATGGCTGTCATCACTCTAAATATAGAACTAGACTTCCCTTAGACTTGATCTCTACTGTTTGTGCCTTAAGCTTCCCTAAGCTTCTCTGTGGCACTAACCCTTTAAGAAATCATTTTTTGTCCCTAAAACCTTCTCTATTGTCTCCAACATACATCAAACCTCCAAAATAGACTAATCATTTTCTCAAAATGAGCACTGGCTCCCTAATCTAGGCCTCCATCCACTATTGGCCCTAGGCTACCCGAAAATTCTATGTGGCTTCTAAAGCTCTATAAGTCTCCAAATTACCCTGAAAATCATTTCATTGGATTCAAAATGTATGAAATAGTTATAATATATTATTCATTTTCATAAAATGGCCTTTGGTTTCTCTGGTAATGCCTCCAACACTTGGTGGCACCCCCTGGCTCTAGGTTCACTGAAAACTTCTCTAAAGAATATCTACTTTTAGAATTCCTAAAAAGATTCTGAAAACTCCATAAATAGATTTAGAAGTATCAATACAGTCAAAAATGACTATTGATTTGCTGAGAATGGATACTGGCTTCTCTAGATAGGCCTCATTCTCCTCCTGGCACTTGGTGGCCCTAGTGGCCCCTGGAACTTCTTTGAAGCATATCGGTCTCAAAAATCCTTTGATGGCTTTGCAACCCTCACCAATGAGTCTGGAATTTCTAAGATAGTTGAAATTGACTATTGGCACTCCTAGAATGGACGAATCTAGCTCAAGATAGAGCTTAATCAATTTTTGTCCAGTGAGCCCTAACTCAGCTCCACTAATTTTGGAGCACTGCAGTTAAGAATAGTGAAAACCCCCAAATTTGGGGCACACTCTAAATCGCCTGCCATTTTAGCTGCAATATTAAATTTATCCGTTGCATGTGATAGTTCCGAGTTGGGTGCTGATGGGTAACACGCCAGTGGTTAGGCGTTTGACTGCGCAAAAAGTTTTAACGTTGATGTCATGTGACACATTTAAACATAAAATATGGAGTCTGGATGGTTATCCGTTTCATAAACCGTTGGTGGTTTAGGCCCATGGTTCAATGGGGTAAGACTGTATGGAGAGGGGCTGGCCCCTTCGCTCCCCCAACGCAGAAATCACCACACGTTAAATTAAATCGTTAACCCATTATGGTTAAGTCACACTGATAGCCTAAATGGTAAGGCATGGGAATGCACGCTCAGAGGTCTTGAGGTTGACTCCGATCAGCTCCACCAAAATTTTGATACACCAAACCTGGGCCACGTGGCGGCCTTCGGGCCTGCCACGTTGCGGCCTATAATTAGCTCATAAAAACCCTTCGACGTATAATAAATTGCCACTTGTCATGATTTGACTGGCTCGGAAGGAATATTTTGTGGAATATTCCAAGAATATTCACTGGAATATTCTTTTTCTTTTTTTTTTGAATTTTCCAAAACCAAATCAAACCTGGTTAAAAGCCAAAATTTGCAATTTACTAGAATTTTCAAATTGTGATAACTTCTTCATACGGTGTCAGTTTTTCGAATCGTTCACAACACTAGAATCAGGAAGGTGAGACATATCCGGTCGCTCAGGTTCGACACACTTTTGAACACTTTTAAATTTGAGCTATCACTTAGGTCCTTGACCCAAATCCAATCAATTCACGAAGAGTTGCCTAAGTTTTGCATTCATGAAGAGCTACTAAAAATAATTCTACAGGTGGTGTTTTGTCAAATATTTTATTTGTTCGGGCCTTGCATGGCCACACTTGTATAATTTTAGTTTGATTGTAATTAACGAATATTTCCAATGTAGATTAGGGCAACCGACTCAAGTTTTAGTTAAATACTACTCGAATTTTCATTGTCAAGGGTTGGATATTGTTAGCCCCTGCATTGTAAGGACTACTATATTGGAGAACTATAATTTTTGAGTTGTATATCAATAATCAAAGACCGTTTACAGGATTCTTGACCTGTGTTAAAATGGTGATGTGCTACTTCTCTGTTTTAAATGTTTCCTTTTTTTCCCTGTTGTGCATCTGCTCATCTAATTGTAAATCAGAAATTTTAGATTAAAATTTTGTTTTCAAAGCACCTTAATTCTGTCTGCATTTACAGTATTAATGTTTTCTGCTAAAGTATGATTAAAGAATTCTTAACTGCTCTTTAGTCACTATTGAACCTGACTATTTCTTTCACCTCATAATTCATACAGTTATAAATATCCATTTAGCATAGTTAGCTTGCCATGTGATGCTCTTGAATGTTGATGTTCCAATCCAGCCTTTGACTCCATAGCCCAATGGAATAGTCCCTGCATACCTACTCATCCAACCAACCAAATCAATAAAAAAAAACCAATACTACCATCATGATAAATAGCGAAACATCAACATTCGTCATATTAAAGATAAATTCAAATCGGAGATAGAGAGAGCCCTCTCTGAGTCTAGGAAGGCTAGGTCCTAATCTCCAAAGTGGTTTGATGTTGTCCTCTATTGTTTATTCTTTCCAATCTTATAAATTATAGGGCCACAACAAGAGGCATATATGAAATTTATAACCAAAACTAGAGACCTAAAGAGTGAGGTAGCAAGACCATGATAGACATCAAAAATCATCATACACCATATAGGAACCTGCAACATGAGCATCTGATAGAAATAACATAGACACTAGCATGAACATCTTCATCATAAATAATCTATGCAACTCCACTATCATCAACCTAAGATCAAGTGTGAAATGCTTCCAAGCATCACCAATCAACTGTATCGGCAACATATCAATGAATATCCTCTTGAATTCATGTAACATTAGTAGTGACCATAACATATAATTCATCAAGGTTATCAAGTAGAATTATCACAACTTCACTAAAATGCAACTCAATTAATTATCCATAAGATCCCTATATACAATTCATCCATCATTTATAACTCATGACACAGTGACAGTAATTAACCTATCGTAGCATGAGATTTTTCATTCAAGATTTGTTAGTAACTCATCTCCTTGATATGATATCATCAAGATAAATATGCTCTTTCCATTTGTAGGAAGATCCACAATCCACGAACATCAAATTCATATTGATCTCTTACAACATAATACCATAAGAAACATATCTTTCCATGTTGTTATCACCTAATTTGAACCTTAGGCTGAAGGAAGGCAAATTAGGGTAACCTTAAACCACGCTCAGCCTTGTAGCTAGCCCTACAAGGTCAGGAGAGGGCTCTCTCCGTGAAAAGATATTCAATAAAGTATAAGAAGAAACTGATATTAGGCTAGGTTTAATGATGGGAAATGTTTTTATAAATTCAAGGGTGTATGGAACAGATGGGGCGGTTTGAATCTGGGGAATTAAACCAGAGATACAGGGTATTTCATGGGGAAAGGTAGGTAGTAATTTTAGCAATTTAATTTAAATAATGATGGAATGGTAAGATTGGTGAGGAGCTGAAAAGGGCATAGGAGATGGATCCTTTTCAAACAGAAGAAAACATAGAGTATTGAATGATTTCCCAAGGCAGAGCATTAATAATGGATTCTACCTATCTATATTGAAAGCATTCAACCAGAGATATGAATGAATGAATGGAAAACATAACAATTAACAGATGAACACAAAGGAAAGAACAGTGCTAAAATCCATACCACGGGGATCCCACAAATCAAAGCTGCATATCTTTATTTAATTCCCTGTCAAACTGTTGGAATGGGAGCGCAAAGCGTCCTCAGTTATCTCCAACTAATTCCACACTTTATATCCTTTACAATGGTGAAAGACTACATTAAATACACGAATTTTGAAGGGGAATAAATCCACAGAAACATGAGTTGTTTAACCAGCTCAGGAACTGAAATCCGATCATAGAAAAAAGACCAACAATATCCTTCTAAAAAGAGGGGCAACAATACATTTTGAACATGCTGAGGATTTGTTGTTGCATCCACCAAATGAGAAAAAGAATTAACCAATCCCTTTTAAATCGTTGCTGAAGAAACCATGATGATTATATGTCTGTATTTAGCTCTCGGCCTTTGACTGTTTCCCTCTGTTTTTATCCTTTGAAGCATAACCAACTTTTGAAGAAAATGCCCTTTGGAACCAATTAAAACGAAATTATGCCTTTTAGTGAAGGAAAGACTCATTTTGAATGAAAAATAGCGAAGGGAAAAGGAGGTGGGCCCGAATCGCAATCGCAATCGGAAGAGGGAAAGGAGTATCACATAAGGGAGAGAATGTGATTTGGAGTTGGCGATTGAAATTAGTGTAAAGGGAAAGGAAGATTTTATGAGGAAAGCGCAATCGCAATCGGTGTGGAAAGGGGGTATCGTATAATAGGGCAATGGAAAATTTGCGATGCGATTAGGAAAGCCTTTTTCAAAACTAAAAATATAAAAAAAATAGTTTTAACCAGGGGAAAACCCCTTTTTCTTGAAAAGGGCGGAATACTTTAAGTGGGACCCCAAGAGGAATCGCAATCGCAATCGGGGAAGGGGAGCGGAGTAGTGGACACATCGAAATAAGAAACTTGCGATGCGATGGATTAAAGGGTGATACAATGAGAAATGGGAGGAAACCCTTTGAAAATTCATACAATCAAAATCTTTGCTTCACATAGGAAACGATCCTTTTTTATTAAAAAAAGAGGAAGGGCTTTAGGTGGGACCGGGGACTAAATCACAATCGCAAATCGGCGGGGGATGAAAGCGAAAGTTGTGGACACATTGAAATAAAAATTTGCGATGTGATGGAGTAATACCATAGTGCGAGGGCTTAAACATGGCATGGGAAAAAGTGCAATGCGATGAAATACTTAGAAACCTTTCAAAATCATTTTATTTCTTTTACAAAGGGAAAATACTTTATTATTGAAGCGGGGCAGAAAGGCCTATGGTACGACCCAGCCAATCGCAATCGGGAATCGGAGGAGGGGCGGAAAGGGAGTTTGAATTCGCGAGAATGGCTGATTGCAATGATGCGACGACTTTATGAGTCGTTCGATCAAATGGGTGGATCGACGGTACGAGTGCAATCGGGGGAGCAGGTTAGGATTCAATCGCATCGGAGTAATCGGGGAAGGGTCAATCGGAGGGGGTCGATCGGGACGTGCGATTGCGATGATGGATCAGATATCGGCCATCGGATCGTTGATTGAATCAACGGTCTAGATGTGATTGGAGTGGGTTAATCGAGGGTACTTAATCGGGAGTTGTGATTTAAGTGATGCGATAGGATCGGGGAGAGAAGGTTAATCGCATCAGAGGGGATTATTTAATCGCATCGGGGGTTTTATGGATCAAAAGCACCTTTGTGATGCGATTATGCAATTGGATAGGGGAAAATGGGTTTAATAAAAAAAAAATTTAAAATGATATGAAATAAAGTGTAAGGGAGAAATGGGAAAAGGGGAAAGATTAGGCTATAGGGGACCTTCTTTCACTTAGGCATAATTTTCGAACCAGGAGTCAGTTTTGAGAGTATAATATACCATTGGAAAGCTCATTCCGGGCTCTTTCTGATGGACACACTTAGGAAATGATTTTATACTGAAAATGCTATGGAAAACACCTTTTAAAAGTAGGGAGTTGACTTTGTGTAGATAGCAGCTTCTGAAGTGCAACTTATTACATATGATGACATAAAATTACATGATAGATGATAATAAAAGAAAAGCATCATTTTTTTCACCTCAAAACATGGTTTTGGGGTGAAAATTACATAAAGCTCAATAGAACATTTCTTTGATTTTCCCAGATGCTGTAACTTTGAGTTTATTTGACCTCCTCATGACCTTGCTGATATTTATTGACACTTTATTTATTAATTTGACCATGATGAGACCCTAGAACCTAATGAGACCAAGCCTATGACCTAATAATATGGATTGGGAGTGAAAGTGACTCATGACTAAAGACCATAGAGAGGGGAATCAATAAGTTTCACATGAGGGAGAACTGATGAAAGACCACTACCATCAATGAATTCATGACCTAATGGAATGATGAAAATTGGTATGGGACTCCTAATATGCAAATGCAAAAGAGTAAATTTGATCACTGATGGTAGTATGACA
The DNA here is from genome assembly GCA_034641835.2 of Pinus albicaulis. Taxonomy (NCBI): domain Eukaryota; kingdom Viridiplantae; phylum Streptophyta; class Pinopsida; order Pinales; family Pinaceae; genus Pinus; species Pinus albicaulis. The sequence continues at coordinate 456,274,911 of CM076570.1, read as the reverse complement.
AGACTGACACTAATGCATGTATCAAAAACATATGTGAGAACCAAGAATATCACATAGAACTGAGTAACAACATCATATCAAAGTTTCACATGTATATCAAGCAATATATATGCATCATTCATAAATTCACCATATGAAACTTATACATCATAGAATACATAATGAAAACAACGTATAAATGTCAACAAGTAGTGAGTGGCTCACTAACCATAACATGCACATCTTCTTCATCAAGTGTATTACATAGGAGTTGGAACTTCAACATCATATGTGTCTTCAAAAACATCACAAATAATATATACGTATCATGAACACCATTATGAAACAAGGAATTGTCAAGAAATCATAATGCACTATTAGAAGCATCACAAATGCTCCCCCTTAACCTGTGCCAACTATTCACTATAAAATTTGTTTATATCAACTTCATCAAACAGTAAATTGATCAAAGAACCAAAGTAACAATGGCACTTTGCAGCAAACCATGAACCATCATAAACTAACATAATTTCTAAGTAAAATATGAGCATCATCAATTGACTATAACAATTCAATGTCAAAACTAGAAATCCAAATAATAATTGATTGAAGCATATCATAAACTCTCCCTAAGTCTATCCGATTGTTTATTCATATCATTTAAACATACACAACTTTCTAGATTAAAACTTGTGTATATACATGACTATCCTTCATGAGATCTGCATACAAAAAGCAAACTGTTGATTTTTCATAACTACAACTCCCCCTATTCATGTTCATTGCTACGTCTATTCATGTTCATTGCTACGTCATCAGATGTAATGTCAGTAATACCCAAACATCAAAAAAATTATAAAACCAAAATAGAGAGTCATCACCAAGATACTCATTCATAGCTCCCCCTAAGATCATTCCTCATTGATCATGTGGACCTTATAATCACCATTTGCTCTCCATGAGATTATATACCTCACAATACTTCTACATTCACTGTTAGAAGTACTCTTTTAAGAACAATGGATTGCAGCATAGACCATCCTCTTTTATTCTGAATCTAAAGAGGAGGAACTATCCCTCTTAGTTCATCCTAAATTATTCTCTATAAAGACACATAATTTTTCTGGATTTCTATATCATCTTGCTATGACCTTTCCAATTTCTTGTTCTATAACCTTGCATTCGGTTGATGTAAACACAATTATATTTCCTTTACCATCCATTTTAACTACACTTAGAATATTTTGATTTAGCCCTTGAACTAATAATGTATCAATTTCTCTTCTATACTTATTCACTGTGGCTCTACCTTTTCCCAGAAATTTTTATGGAGCACCATTTCCAAGAATAACGTTACCATATTTATTTTTCTTGAGAGACTCAAAATTGTTCTTATCTCCAGTCTTGTGATAAGAGCATATGTTGTCTATGTACCATTCATCTTCATCTTCAAATGAGAAAAGAGCAAGACCACACCTTATATGTTCTTCTTCTTTTTTCTTATTATGAGAAGTGTTGGTGGATCCATTTTTCTCAGGTATTTTGGTAACAATATTCTTATTTGGTTTCTTTCCTTGTTGTATATGAAAATTCATTGACTTTTTCCTGCATTCTTTTGCAACATGCCCAAACTTGTTACAAGCATAACATATTATATGAACAGAAAATGGTGTGGAAGAATCATAATATTTTTGTTTCATTTTCCTTCTACTACAATCAATAGCTTTATGAAAATATGTTGCAAGAAAAAAAATATCCCTTAAAGAAACTTGAGTACCTCGGAGTTGATGATCTTCTTGTGAAATGACTACTTGCTTGAGATTGAAACAATCTGCTTCTGTAATTGGCCACAACATGTCCATAATTAGGAGATATAAACCATTCAACATTATTAATTAGAGGAGAGAATCAATTAATGTTTATATTATTGGAAGCAAATGATTTCTTTTGAAAATTTATCTTCCTTGGATGTTCATCTAGTTGACTTCTTATCTCTTTAATAAGAATTTCAGATTTTTAATTGTTATCCTTCAATATTCTTGCACAATCTTGTGAACTAGATTCTCCTTTTAACGTTTCATGACAAGATAAAATTTAATGGAAGGATAGCTTTGAATACTAAGAATATTATCCAAAATCTTAGTACTATCTTGGAATCTCAATTGTTTATCCTTTTCTTCTATTTTACCTTTTAGAATATTTACCTCAACTTCTAGTTTTTGACGTTGCTTTTCCTTTTCCAGATACTTCTTCCTCATTCCTTGTTCAAGTTTTTTTCCTTCTTCCAATTGCTCCTTTAATTCGATAATCTATTTCTTCATTGCATTCTCTTATTCTTCAAATTCCTAAAGTAGGAGTCTTCATTTTTCTTATTTGACTTTTCAAAATAACCTCTTACAGAAATGATCTCAACTTCAAGTCCTTCACAATATTGATTATGTACTACTAAAACATTTACTGATTTAACATGATCCCTATTATCATATGCCTATAACTTATCCTTAAGATTGTTAACCCTTTCCTAGGAAAAGTCAAGTTTTCCTCTAATATTAAGAACTTCCTCTAGCATGTCTTCTTACATAAAATACTCATCTTTTTATACACAATTATTTTCTTTAGAGACAATAGTACCTATTGGTTCTTTGGATGAGATTTTTTTTTTTTTTTCCTTCATGTATTTCCTTTGCATTTGCATAATGCATAACCCCTATTAATGCTGAATCATGTATGCTATTAATGGTGTCACTTAATTCCTTATTGTTCTTTTTCACTTCTTCACGTGATGGGGGAGTTTTAGTAAAACCATTGCATAATGAATACCAAAAATCAGAACCAAGGTTCATTAGATTAGACTTAATGTTTTCTTTCCATTCTTGGTAATTATCGTTACTTAGCATAGGCATACCTTTATTCTCCATTGTTTCTAACTTGCCATGTTCTTCTGCTTCTAGGGCCATCTTTTTTTAATCTATTTTCTCTTTAGAATGCTTAATTTCAATTTTACCCATGAGAACAATTTCAATTGATTCATTTTCATCTTCACTATCATCATTACTACATGAACAAGAAAATGGATCACAAGTAGAAAAAAACCCATAGCTGATAATTATTTGTTAATGTCTTATTCATTTTTTATCAATAGAAAGAGGGGTGCTCCCAAAGCTAAATATTTGATGACATCTATAACTTTCACTGCATCTGATATATAGCTTTTACTACCGCAATTTTCTGACTCCTTCCTTTGAGAGATCTTCTTCTTTTCTAATCATCCCCGATCCACTCCAAGCGGTTAAGCTTCAACTGAAGTGACCTGTTCTGATTCCAATTATTAGGAAAAATACTAAGAGGGGGGGGGGTGAATCATTTTTTTAAACTCTATTCAACTTTTCATTTCTTATGTAATATTCCTAATTAGCTTTCAGCTAGTTGGAATATTAATTTTTTCTTTTGTCAATAAAATAGATGAATAGAGAGACCCATAAATCTCTTTAGTAGGAATAAAACCATTTCTAATGTGAATGTGGGTCATTGTATCAGTTGAATAAATCAATCATGGGTGTGAATAGGGGTTGATGCATGTGGATGGGGTTAAGGTTGACCAAATCAACAACATAGTCATGGAGGTAGTGGATAGCTATTGGAGGACAATGAAATCATGATGGAGGAGAGTATGCATGAGAGTATCATCATTATTATGTGGTACCAAGGGAATGGAGGCTCACAAAGCATAGAAGGAAGGTCATGGAAGCCATGAGGGCATTTTGAATATTTTTTTATGTTTGGTATTTTATGAGTTTCTGCACGCTTCAGCTGTTTAGCAAAGCCTGTTGTGTTGTTTAGCACAAGGATGTTTCCAAGCGGAAATCCCACCCTCATCCTCGGGGGATTTCGAGTTCCCACTCAGGAGAGGTTCCTTTGAGCTTCATTCCATCATCTGACATCAGGCCAATCTTTAGCCATCTTTAGCAGCCCAGTATCCTTCAGAAACTACGTTATTCTGCAAGGCAGTTTCAGTGAAGGGTTGATAACACAAGTTTTTGAGCTTGTTCTCCAGTGAGGGGAGTAGCCCTTCATCCGAAAATTCAATGGGGAGGAGTTCCAACCATTTTTATATCAGATCAGCCACCTCCCAGTAGTTACCCAGCTACGATTGTAATTCAGCCCTAGGGCTTCATTTTTCATCTTGTGTATTTCCGGAAACCCTTTCTGGGTTATCTTGGCATTGTGATAGAAATCCTAGATATCTGATCCCGACATTTTCTAAGTGCTATATCAACATATCCATGCAATCATAGTTTCCAACAGGGATTGCATAGTCATGGCCTTCCGACATTTTGTATAGCAACAATATTTCATTTTTTGGTATACTGGTTCATTTGAGGCTTGTTTTGCCTAGCTTGAGTGTCTTTTTCCTCAAGATATTGTACTCATTTTCTGTTATGATATATAATAAAATGGCTTATTATCTGCTCATGTTTGGTGTATTTATATTTTACTGCATTTTCCATTTTTATGTTCAATATTCCTGTTTTTCCTAATTTTGAATATTACAGTGGTATCAGAGCATAATCTTGGCTCTGCCTATGGGGCACTTCATCTATAACATCCGAAGCAATGGATGAAAAGGAGTTCCCAAAACTTCTTCTCCAAAATATGCAGGATATTTCCAAATAAATCAAAGAGATGAGGGTAGAAAGATAGGAGGAATCCCCTAGAGGGTTTCAAAATGTAGAGGGTTTTGACACCTCACATCATTGGTGTGAGCAACCAACATTACAAAAAGTTTCACAATGATGGATGACCGCAAGAGGAGGAGACTCTTGGTGACTATTTCCTTGAATATGAATCTCAATCTGAGAGGTTCAAAGAGAATCTAAACTTCCAAGGGTTCTGTCGGGTCAAGGATAATAGGAGGCCTCGTAACAACAACAGAGGTGGAGGGTACATGCAGAACCATGATCTGCATCGTACTGTGGATAGATTCTTTTTTCCCACTTTTGACGGATCATCCAAGAGCACAACCAAGGCTTGGGTGGAAAAATTAGACATCTATTTCCAGCTAAACCCAATATATGAGATTGAAGCCATTAATATAGCAACGCTGCACCTTGAAGGTGAAGCACATGATTGGTGGTTTCATGGCCTATCTACATTGGGGCATGAAAGTGTGACTACACATGCAGAATTCACCCAAATATTGGTAGAAATATTTGACTGAAGAAATCCTGAAGCTCACTTTGTTGAGCTAGCTAAGCTCAAGTAGTCAGGAAATCCGGAGAATTATATCTCTGAATTTCTGAAACTTTCAATCATGGTGCCAGATCTATCTACAGCTAGAAGATTATACATGTTTACTGATGGGCTACCAGAGCCTTTGCATGGGTTGGTGAAATCCACTAGACCAACTACGCTCTGAGATGCCATTAAGAGGGCTAGAGACTTACAAGATGATTTGACAAGGGCAAGATCTCCATTTCAGTAGAAGCCCTCCTTTCAGTCAAAGGGGAAATATGTGAAGGTTCCTCCCCCAAAGGAGAACCTAGGCAAAGGAACTCTTAGTGTTGATTTCTGAAGAGATTTGAGGAGGAGGAAGATTTGTTTCACTTGCCAAGAACCATGGGCACTAGGGCATCAGTGTGATGTGGGAAAGGCACAGTATATTGAGGTATTCTCTAATAGTGAATAGGAGGAAGAAGAAGATCCAGAAGGATACATCAGCACTGTGGCACCAAGAGAGGATCCACAACCACCAGGAGGTGGAAATGGGGAATTTTCTCCAATTGGAGGGGTCCTTGCATCTTTGCAAGGATTACCTAAGTATCTGACCTTAAGAGTCTGAGGTACAGCTCTGGGGCAATGGGTATCACTGTTGATAGATAGTGGGTCTACCCATAATCTTATTGATGCTCAGTTGGAACAAAAGAGGACAATACCCACATATGATTTTGAAGGATTCTCAGTTTTGGTTCCATGAGCTAGAACCATGCAATGTGTGAAGTATGTTTTGGCATTGTCCCTAACCTTGGGGACATATACCTTTACTGATCACTTCTTTGTGGTCAATATTCCTGACACCAATGTGATATTGGGGGTACAATGGTTGATTACTCTAGGGAAAGTCACCACTGATTTTGAGACATTGCAGATGGAGTGGATAGATAAGAAGAGTGGTAAGAATCAAATGATCAGGGGCATGCACGCCTATTCATCTCAGGAAGTTTCTGCACATAATATGGAGACTAATTTGCACAGAGGAGGTAAGGAAAAATCAGTCTACTCAGGTATGCAGACTACTCTAGACCATGATTCCACAGCACTTGGAGGCATTTCACCAGGAAGGCCCCCAGACCAGAAGTTGGTTAAAGAGTTCTCACAACTAGTGGCACCACTCACAGATCTGGCTAAGGGGAGAGCCTTCGATAGGGAAAACACTGCGCAGAGGGCCTTTGATTGGCTGAAGGAGAGAGTGAATATTTTTCCGGTATGGGTATTACCATATCTCACCAAGCCTTTTACACTAGAAGGTAATGTTTAAGGGGTAGGTGATGGCACAATTACAGAGCAAGGAGGCTATTCCATAGCCTTTGAGATTCAGAAGATACTTCCACATAGGAAGGTGAGAAGGGGTTGATGGCCTTCATACATGCATTGGCCAAAGTTAGGTAGTTTTGGATGGGAAATAGCTTCCAAGTGAAGATTGACCACTATAAAATTCAATATTTTCTTGAGTAAAATAAGCTACAAGAGAGGAAACAAAAATGGGTTAGCATAATTCTAGCATGTGACTCTCGCATTGAACATGTCAAAGAGGGAAGAAATAATGTAACAGGTGCCTTATCACAGAGACCAGCAGTGCTGACATGGATGAGTATGGATCCAAATTGGGAGTCCTAGCTGTTGGTGGAGTATTCCAAGAACCACTTCACATGTAGGATACTTGATGGGCAGGTGACCGATAAGAGGTATAGAGTGATGGATGGAGTCATCTACTACTTAGATCAGATATTCTTTACTAGAGATTCTAAGCTCAAGGAGAAAATTCTACATGCAACACATGATTCACCCCTTTCCGGCCACTAAGGTGTCATTAGGACATATTAGGACATTAGGGAGAGATTCTCATGGGAGAGACACAAGGAGGACGTGCTCCAGCATATCAGGAAGTGCATAGTTTTCCAGAAGAATGAAGAAAAAAAAACTATCCTGCAAGGTTTTTACAGTCACTTCCTTTTCTGAGAGGGAGATGGGAGAGCCCTTCTATGGACTTCATCACTAGTTTTCCAGCAATACATGCTAAGGATTGTGTCTTTATGATCATTGGTCAACTAACAAAGTATTTACATTTCTTTTCCTTCTATTCTCAGTGCACTATATCACAAGGGGCTAAACCTCTCCTTGGACTTCTTGGTTTTCTTAAGACCATAGTCAATGATGGAGATAGCCACCTCCTGTATAGCTTTGGGCAGGAGCTGTTCCGGTTGGGGAGTACCAAGTTGAGAGTGGGTACCAGTTATTACCCCCACACATACAAGCAGACAAAGTGTGAAAACAAGTGATTAGGAATCTACTTGCAAAACTGTGTTTAGTGGCAGCAAGGAGCATGGCTGTGCTAGCCCCATTTGGAGGGATGTTACCACCATCCAAAATTTCATATGGCAATTAGTATGTCTCTATTTTTAGTTCCATATGGTGATGATTCTCTATAAATTCTTGATAGCATAGTTGGAGCAAGCAAGGCTGCTAGAGTTGAAGGTTGGATCTAAGAGAGTCAGGACATATTCCAGTCTCTTAAGGACAACATTACTATAGACCAAGATCAACGGAAGTTGTATAAAAATCATGGGTGGGTAGATATATATTTTGGGATAGACACTTTGATCTTTCTCCATTTTAATCCTTACAAACAATCTTCATTGAAGGATAAGGGGACTGAGAGTCTCTCTTATGGACCATACAGGGTGATACATCTTGTTGGGGTAGTAGCATATGGGTTGGAGCTTCCCATGGGAAGTAAGGGCCCCAACTTTTTTCATGTCTCATGTCTCAAGAGGGAAATGGGATAACATGTAGTTGCCATCATGGATCTCCCACCTCTTTATGTTATGAGCCCTTTGGCATTTTCACCAAAGGCTGCCTTGGACACTTGGGAGGGGAAACTAAGGAACACGATGATTAAGGAATATCCAATTCGATGGAGGAATCTACTGGATGAGGATGGTAATTAAGAAGGAGAGAAGATTTTGAAGCATCCATCCTTGCAGTTTCTTGATGACAAGAAAATTTTGGGAGGGGAGGACTGTAATATTCCTAATTAGCTTTCAGCTAGTTGGAATATTAATTTTTTCTTTTGTCAATAAGATAGATGAATAAGAGGGTAGAGAGACCCATAAATCTCTTTAGTAGGAATAAAACCACTTCCAATGTGAATGTGTGTCATTGTATCAGTTGAATAAAGCACTCTTGGGTGTGAATAGGGGTTAATGCATGTGGATGGGGTCAAGGTTGACCAAATCAACAACGCAGTCATGGAGGTAGTGGAGAGGTATTGGAGGACAATGCAGTCATGATGGAGGAGAGTATGCATGAGAGTATCATCATTATTGTGTGGGATCAAGGGAATGGAGGTTCAAAAAGAATATAAGGAAGGGCATGGAAGCCATAGAATGCATTCTGAATATTTTTTATGTTTTGTCTTTTATGAATTTCTTCACGCTTCAGCTGTTAGCAGAGTCTCCTGTGCTATTTAGTAGAAGGGTGTTTCCAAGCAGAAATCCCACCCTCATCCTCAGGGGACTTCGCATACCACTCAGGAGAAGTTACTTTGAGCTTAATTCCATCATCTGACATTAGTCCAATCTTCATCCATCTTCAACAGCATAGTCTCCTTTAGAAATTGCGTTATTCTATAGGGAAATTTCAGTGGAGGATTGATAACCCAAGTTTTTGAGCTTGTTTTCCAGTGAGGGGAGAAACCCTTCATCCGGAAAGTCAGTGGGGAGGAGTTTAAACCATTTTTACATCACATCATCCACCTCCCAGTAGTTACCCAGTTGCAAAGTGTAATTCATCCCTAGGGCTGCATTTTTCATCTTGTGTATTTGGGAAAACCCTTTCTGGGTTATCTTGGAATTGTGCTAGAATGCCTAGATCTCTGATCCTGACATTTTATGAGCATTGTATCAGAATATACATGAAATTATAGTTTCCAACAACAATATTTCCATCAAGGATTGTGTAGTAATTTCCTTCCGGTATTTTGTGTAGCAGCAGTATTTCATGTTTTGGTGTACTTTGTCATTTGAGGCTTGTTTTGCCTAGCTTATGTGTCTTTTTCCTCAAGATATTGTACTCATTTTCTGCTATGATATCTAATAAAATGGCTCTATGATCTGCTCATGTTTGATGTATTGATATTTTATTGCATTTTCGAGTTTTATGTTCAATATTCTTGTTTTTCCTAATTTGGAATATTACATATTATTTTGATTTGTGTATGCTACTGTCATTCAGGAAACCGACGTAGGTACACAACTTTTATCAATACAAAAAATGTATATCTAGATAACTAATTTATCATTTTGTTCATTTATATTCATCCTTAACAAGTGCATCATTAATTTATTATTCATTCATTAAGCAGAATCCATGAGCAGTAAGAAACAGATAGATCAGCAACACACAAGAAACATATCAACACACATGAACACTAGGATTTTAAGTGGAAACCCAATGTGGGAGAAAACCACCAATGTCTTCATCTTTGTCTTCTTCTTTTATTATAAAGGAAAAAATATTACAATCTTATACCGGTGCAGACTCATACCAGTATGTAGGCACCCACCCGCAAAAGGCTACAACCTTCTCTAGTTTTCCAACGCCCACTGGAAGGGAGCCCCAACCCCCTAATCTAGTTTACTAGCTCCTACTGGAAGGGAGCTCATACCACCTAATATCATTTACTAGCTCCTATCAGAAGGGAGCTCCTACCCCCTGAACATATTTACCAGCTACCACTGGAAGGAAGCTTCAACTCGCTCACTGAAGGCTCCAACCCTCAACATCCTATGGACCACGTTTCACAATATTTCATATTGTATCCACCTGAATTAAACCATCAAACTTGTACGCCACCTTTCATCACATTTTTAGATTGGAACCACTTTCATCATTAAGCCCAATACCAAATAACAATTCTGGAACTAATCACTGAATCAAAGCACCCAATCACTGAACCTCAAACATCTATCAAATCAAACCAATCATAACCAATCCATACATTGTTAGTTATCACAAAAATCAATTGTTGTCATTGCAAACCCTAATCAAATATATTTCAAAAAATATATGCTACTACTCTATAGCACAGCCGCATATGTACGTGTTTCCTCTATATAATACTTGTGTACATATCTCAAATCACTTGCTACTGATATTTCTGTTAAGCTAAATCACTGGATCAACCACTTAATACTAAATCACAACATGTATATCAATACTAACTTACTAAAAACCCAATCATAATGCATCACCATCACTGATCAATATACCAAGTCTTATTCAACCCAATCAACACTGTCAAACAAAAATTATCATGATAGATACTGCATCATTGACAGAAAACAACAATTAGAAAAAAAATTACCAAATATCATCAATAGTCCATACTACAAAACCCTAGCATGTATACGCGACTTTCACAAACTTGTATCAGTGTATGTATTAGACATCCATGCATAACACCAGCGTACAAATTCTAAAAATACTAAAAATACTTTTTTTATAATATATACATGACTACCCAGAGGTAGATCCGTGTATGTACACGACTAACCTGAATAAAACTAGCGTATAGATCTAAAATCACCGAATTAAACATTTGTTTCACAAGACAACATCTAGCAAACCCAAATCTTGGCATACACACTATTACAATTACACATCATTATACCATAATCATAGATATATCAAACCATAAACAGATTAACCAATATGTATTCATTTCAGATATATCAGATTTGATCCATATCCATGTTCCATGGTGCACACTTGTTTCAGATCAAATCATTCATAAACAACTAAAAAAATTGCGCACTTAAAACTTTAATCTCCCTCTCCTTATACAAATTTAACCTTAGCCAATACGTTAGGCCAATCCCTTAGTAACATTGTTAGTATTCTTCACGGGATCAAATATTCGTTGTCACACTCATTACTATGGGCCAATACCATGGTAAATACCCTTGGTATTCAAGTTACCGTGGTGCAGATTATGTACACAACTTTTATTCACCTTACCTATGTATGTACTTGACCTTGCTTCTCAGGACCCACGTATACTTTCTCAAAATTTATCTTTATCATTCCTCTTTCTCTGAACTTGACATTTGTTTTTCCATAATCTCTATCACATCTGTATGATGGCATCTTTATCAAGCAGGTGCCTATCATCTCTATCACATCTGTATGTTGGCATATTTATCAAGTATGTTTCCATCAAGGACAACACATTAGCCATAATGGAAACAAATCGACCAGTGCACACAGACACCGATGTTCCACCAAAAACTAGGGACTCTATAACCAAAACCAAAATAGCAAAAACAAAAAAAAGTCTTCAAAAAAATTCTCGGACTTTTCTAAGATAATTTCCTTCACCGTATCCCTCAAGAATTTCTGATAAATTTTATCTCTGCCTTTTGGGTCATTGGGGACTTGAGAGGAAAATTCCTCGTGATATGAAATGTTTCCTTCCAGACTTCTGATAACTAGAAAATTTTCTCCTCCATTGGAATCTTGGAACACACAACTCATATATCTCCCTTTGAACAACATAATGAATCTCATTCTCTATCTCCTAATTTTCATTCTAGGCTCCTATGTTTTATGTACTTTGTTACTAGAGAAAAGTACTAATTCCCTCTCCTTCTTGCATAGCTTTCCCCTGTTGCTCCGAAAACCCTTGTGTGACCTTCAAACAATTACCTTTTTTTGCTACAATCTTGGTGGTGTTTCCAATGGTTCCACCTTTCTATCTATTTCCAAAATCATTTGTTATTGGTTAGATGGTGCAGTGGGTGGCCTGCACATTCTAAAAAGTTGCCAATTTCTCCATTCTTTTCATAATTTTTTGTCCTCATCTACCTTTTCAAATATTCCAACCAAGCATGTCCCGTGTCCTTCTCCTGCTACCCAATTTAATTCAGAAGACTAGTTTATTTAAAAATGGACCAAATATCATTCAATCATTGTCATGAAGCTATCCAATTTTTTATGTAGCAAGGGAAACTTAACCCATCCCAAGAAAATAACCTCCTCATCTTTGTAATTTGTGTCCCATTACTCACCCCCCTCCCCCCCCCACCACACACATGCACACATTACATTTCATGAGAGAACCATAGTTGGGGCTGTCATACCCAACCAACGAATTCAACTTGAAATTCAAAATTTGAATAAGCTTAATAATTAGTGGTAGTTGAGGCTTTCAATTGTTGAATTTCTTCTAGAATTTTAGGTGGAGTGAAAAAGTGGAATATCTCAGCAATGGATTGGGAATTCGGTCTGCCAAAGGAGCCATGACACCTAAATCCACGTTGTGATCAATTCCTCTGCCTTAGCATGGCGCCTAAGTAAAGACATAAATATGAGTTGATAAAGTCTAGAAAGTGGCGAGAGCCAATGAGCCAGTAAGAGGTTAACCAAAAAAGGTCAAGTGTAGTGTGAAGAGTAGAGCCCAAACTAAATAGAGAAACTAGAAATGAAATAGTTTGATAGAGGAAAACAATAGTGGAAAGCTCTAGGAATTGAAGGGGACAAAAAAACCCTGAACTATACCAATAAAATATAAAGCAATACTTTGAATTCAAATATATATAAATAACCAAACTATAATAGCCAAATATTTTGGCCAGATAAGTGTTTAAAAATTTGTTGGAAACATGTTTACTCCAGGCATTGTTCATCAATAGTTGCTGATGCGGGAGCATTAGCTCTGAAAAACACCTTGTATTTTATTTAAGCTAGGGGGTTTCATGTTTTGAAGAAATATTAAATTTCATGTAAATATTAATATTATTTTGAGTGATTAATTATATTTTAATTAATTATTTGTGAGAATTTGTAAATGTTTCCAATGAACTGGAAACATGAGAGAAATTAGTTTCAAGATAATTTAGAATTAATGATGGAGCCTAAGTTGGAAATAGTTTCAAAGTTTTAGGGATAAAAATCTATCTTTTAGGGATGTTGAGAGATTTAGGGATTTGTTGAGATTTTAAAGGGATAGAACTCAATTTAGTGCATTTTTAATTTGTATAAATTAAAAGGCCTCAAAGGCAAATAAGACAGGTAAAATAGAATAGAAAGGGGAAGGTGAGGCTTGGATAGCCAAGCTTGTAAGCCTCCGGCAATTGTGAGACCGTTAATGTTGAATATTCGGCAAAGACCAGAGTTGTAAGTATTTGCATTTGTTAATGTAAAAACAATGTGTTTTCATAATTGTGTGCTTCGATTCATTGAGTGGTGTATATTTTCTGTAACTGGGTTTTAAATTGAATGCACATTTTATATAATTTGGTTGTGAAATCTTTGTTTATGAGTTCAATGCAAAACTATTGAAGACAGAAGACATTGAATCGAGCGCTGAATCTTGGTGTGAATGAGTGTTTGGTTTATATGTAATTGAGTCTACGATTTTGGTGGATCGTTGGGCATTAATGGTAATCGGTAAAGTTGAAAACTGTAATCGTTGAACGTAGAAGGCATTAAATCTTGTGTGAATGGTTAATTTTCAATATATTAGGTCCGTGATTTCAGTGTTGAATCCAGTGAATGCGGCGTTGTCCTTTGGGTTTGATTTGGTATAAATTTAAGCAGTGTCAAAAGCCTGTAGAATCGATAATGAATCGATTGTAGAAATTGTTATTAGATTAACGTGGTGAAGCCATAAGACATAGACCCGTGTAGAACTGAATTGAGCATAGAGATTGACGGAATTAACAATGTTAATTCATTGAAACTATATTAATTTATCACTGTGACATTTTCTCAATGGAAACAGAGAGTTCCGATTCTGTTTCAAGATGGAGGAAGAGCGGTTCAAAAATCGATTTGTGTACATGAGAATCGATAACCTTTCAGTCGTTTCAATAAAAATGGCAAACGATCTCAATGTTGATTATTTAACATACTCAATGTGTGAAATCGATATCAGGAAAGACTGTTTGCAGGAGCGGCCGTGGTGAATTAAGAGACAGCGTTTGCAGGAGTCGATTCAACGTGAAAACAACATAAGTTTTGAAATGAATTCCATTAAATTGACTTATTAATTAAATCGATTCATGAGTTTTTTTTTATCCAGTCGAATGTTTGATTGCCGGATACAGCATAAACTGGATGTAATTAGTATAATTGGGATCCGTTGACAAGTAAAACTAAGAGAAGCGATGTTCGATTGTAGACAATCAAACTCCATGAACCTGGTCAAAGGCGCAGAGGTTACAGGTATGTGAATTAAAATATGAATGGATATACATTGGGATTCAATAAATTGTTAATGTGGATGTTGAGATATGGAGCGATGGAGTTTCCATACAATTTGGAGTGAATGATAATGTGCAGGCACAGGTATTAGATCAACGATGAGGTGAGTAGTAAGAAAATGGACCAGACATATTGTTCATGTTGAAAGCATTGAATGAATGGAATTCTATCATTAAATTGTTGAAGATTTAATCAGAGTAGCGCAGAAATTAAAGGTAAGGGCGCACTCTTTAATTGAATCCGGCCATAATGAATGTGAATTATTTGGGATTGTTTATGGGAATGTCCGAATGTTTGATGAAGGGTTTTACATCCTATGTTTGGTAAGTTGAATGAGAAAGAGCACATTTGTTTGGTGACTTTTGATTGTGAAATGAAATCCGATCAGAAAGACGCATGTACAAGATTTGAATTTGGGATATGAATGATATTTACTTGGTATGAAAGTGTTGAAAATGCATATTGTAGTTTTGAAATGATGTGTATAAACACATGTGAATGTTGGTGATTAAATGAATGAAGGAATTAAGACATGGGTATGGTTTAAGGAAGCATTCACAATTTTGATGCTTGAGACATATTTACTGTAATATGGTTTTATAACCATAAATGTGAAAGATAGCTTCCGCAATTGGGAAATGTATGAAATTGCCCTGTCTTGGAATGTTAGTTGGGCAGCGATTGCAATGCATTCTTAAATGCATAGAAAAAATAAAGATTCTGGGGTTTGCAGGCTATGCCTGCATCATTTTTGGTATCAGAGCTGGAATAGCTCTGTATGAAAGTTTCTTGAAAGAATTCAGAACCGAGAGGTGTGCATCCAGGCAAGGGAGATCAGATTCTAATCTGATAGTCAAGCAATCAGAGTACAGCTGAATGAATGAAGAATCGTGCAGGTATTGTGTTTGTTTAATTTTGATTTGAGTTTCATGACAAAAAATAGATTGAGGATTGATGGTTGCAGCAATGAAGTATCTCAGCAAAGGAGATCAAGGGATAGTAATGAAAGAAGTTGTTAATGATTTCTGAGTGGAAGAAACTCAGCAAAAAAAGAATTATTGCTGACAGCTGAAGTTTGCCAGATAAAGCCAGAAGATTGGAAGAAAGGATCAGATTCTAAAATCTGATTGATAGTAATTGAATATAGAGAAATTGTGCAGAGGAAGCATAAAGATTTGCTGAAACAGATTTCCAGGAATGATGAGATTCTAAAGGTAATTGAAGTGCAGGTGAATGGAAGGACAAGATCAGACGAGATCTTGGAGGTAAGATGATATGGTTTCATTTGGATTTGAAGAATAGAATATTGTAGTCTTTGCATTAAAGTATCATTGCAACTCCCAAAAGGCAATGCGGTTAGAATTGCTAACAGATAAAGGAAGCTGGTGAAAGTTTCTAAGTGAAAACATAGATGTGGCAGAGCCTTGAGGAATTCCAATAGAGATTGGATAAGGATGACGGTTGCGTTCTTTGAAGATACAGATGATTTGAAGCCAGAAAGAGCAAAGAGAAGTGCTCAAAGGAGGTTCGAGAGACAGAGAACCAATTGCTTGCCAAAAGACTGAGTGAGGAGAGCTTGGTGAGGTAAGTGGTGGCAGGACAGGACTTGCTGCTGAAGAGGCTTTAGTGCAACTCATAGTAAAGTGAGTGAGGAACTCATAGAGATGGAAAGGATGATGACTAGTGACATTTGTAACAGAGGTTCTGAAATAAACCACAGCAGAGGAAAAAAGGAGAAGGATGCCAAGGCAATTGGCATACAGAGACAGTTAAGCAAAGAGGAATATGAGAGGGAGAAGGCTGAGATAGTAGTTCAGCTTGAGGTGTTAATGGAGATGTTGCAAAGAAATGAGGTAGACCAGAAGCATGGTTATGTCATGAGAAAGAAGCTGAAGTGGAAGAGGCTACAAGAGAAGAGGAATCATCAGGTGAATATGCAGTTGATAAAGGAACTAAGGGAACTTGAACAGGTTATTGATGCCAAACAGAGAATAGAGAAGCTCGAAAGAATTGAGCTACAGCAAAAGGAAGATGCTGAAGAAGATGTTGAAGTTTCGATATGTGAACCAGAAATTGGACCATTACTTTTTGAAAGTGATGAAGAACTAGAGGAGTTGAATCATATGAATGATTTGAAGCAGCCGGAAGACTTGATGACTGAAGCATTAAATAAGACTGTAGGGTCTTGTGATTTTAAAACTAATGATTTGTGTATGATTGCAGGTTTGGAAGAAGATAGACAGTTTTTTAAAGCTGTCAAAGATGTGAAAGAGTACCTTCTAGAAGATGAAAGTTATGAAGCAGAATATGATAAAGAGGCTGGGAAAGAATCAGTTCACTACAATGGACAAATGCTGGAAGACATCATTGAAATAGATGATGAGAAGGGGAGACTAGCTGACAGTCTCAAGAGTTCTTTGAGTTTGGATCAGCATACTAATATGCTGACAGAAGAAGAGAAATCAACGCAACATACTGAAGTGTTGCTAAAGGGAAAAGAGGTACAGACGCCTTATATTTTTTATTATAATGATTGTCTTATAATTGAAGATGTTGTTGCAGACGCTGGAAAATATTTGGCACAGGTGGATAGCCAAATGGAAGAAGGAGAGGAAGAACATCTACTGAAGGATGATAAGGAGAGACTGCTGAAGAAGGATGACAAAATAGTTGTCATAAATAATCAAGAAGAAGTTGACAGATGCATAAAACAGAGGCGAGAAATTGTTCTAAAAGACAATGTAGTAGCAGCAGAAAAGGTGCAAAATAGCAATAAGGGTGAAAAGGAAGCGATCAAAACAGGTGAAGAACAAGCAAGAATGAGAGTTCAGCAATCAAGAGATGGAAAAAATCAGCAGACAGAGGATATACTGGACAGAGAAATTGAGTTGATAAGGAGGTTAATGACGAAAATGTCTGAGAGAAAGATAGTAGCAAGAAAGAAAAGGAGTGACAACAAGAGGAAGACGGTAGCAGATCTTGAAGGCAGAGCAAGTGGAGCATTACAACACAAAATATGGAAACCTGGAGGACAACAGCAGTAAAGCAATTGACAACCAAGGAAAGATTACAAAATAAAATTTGGGATCCAGGAGGAAATATCCAGACTTATGACCAGGAGGTCATGAATTTTCTTACATGGGGAGTCTGATGCAGGAGCATTAGCTCCGAAAAACACCTTGTATTTTATTTAAGCTAGGGGGTTTCATGTTTTGAAGAAATATTAAATTTCATGTAAATATTAATATTATTTTGAGTGATTAATTATATTTTAATTAATTATTTGTGAGAATTTGTAAATGTTTCCAATGAACTGGAAACATGAGAGAAATTAGTTTCAAGATAATTTAGAATTAATGATGGAGCCTAAGTTGGAAATAGTTTCAAAGTTTTAGGGATAAAAATCTATCTTTTAGGGATGTTGAGAGATTTATGGATTTGTTGAGATTTTAAAGGGATAGAACTCAATTTAGTGCATTTTTAATTTGTATAAATTAAAAGGCCTCAAAGGCAAATAAGATAGGTAAAATAGAATAGAAAGGGGAAGGTGAGGCTTGGATAGCCAAGCTTGTAAGCCTCTGGCAATTGTGAGACCGTTAATGTTGAATATTCGGCAAAGACCAGAGTTGTAAGTATTTGCATTTGTTAACGTAAAAACAGTGTGTTTTCATAGTTGTGTGGTTCGATTCATTGAGTGGTGTATATTTTCTGTAACTGGGTTTTAAATTGAATGCACGTTTTATATAATTTGGTTGTGAAATCGTTGTTTATGAGTTCAATGCAAAACTATTGAAGACAGAAGACATTGAATCGAGCGCTGAATCTTGGTGTGAATGAGTGTTTGGTTTATATGTAATTGAGTATACGACTTTGGTGGATCGTTGGGAATTAATGGTAATCGGTAAATTTGAAAACTGTAATCGTTGAACGTAGAAGGCATTAAATCCTGTGTGAATGGTTAATTTTCAATATATTGGGTTCGTCATTTCAGTGTTAAATCCAGTGAATGCGGCGTTGTCCTTTGGGTTTGATTTGGTATAAATTTAAGCAGTGTCAAAATCCTGTAGAATCGATAATGAATCGATTGTAGAAATTGTTATTAGATTAATGTGGTGAAGCCATAATACATAGACCCGTGTATAACTTAATTGAGCATAGAGATTGACGGAATTAACAATGTTAATTCGTTGAAACTATATTAATTTATCACTGCGACATTTTCTCAATGGAAACGGAGAGTTCCGATTCTGTTTCAAGATGGAGGAAGAGCGGTTCTAAAATCGATTTGTGTACATGAGAATCGATAACCTTTCAGTCGTTTCAATAAAAATGGCAAATGATCTCAATGTTGATTATTTAACATACTCAATGTGTGAAATAGATATCAGGAAAGACTGTTTGCAGGAGCGGCCGTGGTGAATTAAGAGACAGCGTTTACAGGAGCCGATTCAACGTGAAAACAATAGAAGTTTTGAAATGAATTCCATTAAATTGACTTATTAATTAAATCGAGTCATGAGTTTTTTTTATCCAGTCGAATGTTTGATTGCCGGATACAACATAAACTGGATGTAATTAGTATAATTGGGATCCATTGACAAGTAAAACTAAGAGAAGCGATGTTTGATTGTAGACAATCAAACTCCATGAACCTGGTCAAAGGCGCAGAGGTTACAGGTATGTGAATTAAAATATGAATGGATATACATTGGGATTCAATAAATTGTTAATGTGGATGCTGAGATATGGAGCGATGGAGTTTCCATACAATTTGGAGTGAATGATAATGTGCAGGCACATGTATTAGATCAACGATGAGGTGAGTAGTAAGAAAATGGACCAGACATATTGTTCATGTTGAAAGCATTTAATGAATGGAATTCTATCATTAAATTGTTGAAGATTTAATCAGAGTAGCGCAGAAATTAAAGGTAAGGGCGCACTCTTTAATTGAATCCGGCCATAATGAATGTGAATTATTTGGGATTGTTTATGGGAATGCCCGAATGTTTGATGAAGGGTTTTACATCCTATGTTTGGTAAGTTGAATGAGAAAGAGCACATTTGTTTGGTGACTTTTGATTGTGAAATGAAATCCGATCAGAAAGACGCATGTACAAGATTTGAATTTGGGATATGAATGATATTTACTTGGTATGAAAGTGTTGGAAATGCATATTGTAGTTTTGAAATGATGTGTATAAACACATGTGAATGTTGGTGATTAAATGAATGAAGGAATTAAGACATGGGTATGGTTTAAGGAAGCATTCACAATTTTGATGCTTGAGACATATTTACTGTAATATGGTTTTATAACCATAAATGTGAAAGATAGCTTCCACAATTGGGAAATGTATGAAATTTCCCTGTCTTGGAATGTTAGTTGGGCAGCGATTGCAATGCATTCTTAAATTCATAGAAAAAATGAAGATTCTGGGGTTTGCAAGCTATGCCTGCATCAGTTGCTACCCTCTACAACAATGGGCAACCCTCCTATTGAATTAATTCTCACCTAAGACTTCACCAAAGTTACAAGTTATCCTGTTTACAGTAGAATGAGTACTATGGGGGTCTAGGCTAGGAGGGCTTGGGCATTCCATCACCAAATTTCTTAAATACCAGGATCTGCAGGGAGGAAATTCCCACTTGCAACCTAGATTAGATGTAGATGTGGTAGATAACAAGCTAGGTAGGATAACCCTAAGGATGTGTAGGTTTCCATATTAATTTTCTTGGAGGTTGAGGCTTGTAACATCTGTGATTTCATGGGATGAAATGGGTATCCCATTCCTCCTCTTTAATGTTGGTGTGGTGGCAAGTCTTCCCCTAGCCTTGCTAGCTTTTTTCCCCACACCCCATCAAGGTATTTTTGGATACATCTTATTTATTGGTTAGATTTATTTTTATTTTTTGTTTATAACTTTGTTTTTATTTAATCAAATTATTTGATGTAGTTTGAGATTGATGGAGGCTTCAATAATACCAATGGTATTTCTTCCTTAGATTGTGAAATTATTTTTTGGCTTTAAATTTTCTTATTTATGTTGTCTCGTTGTCCCCTTTTGAGGGGTTTCAGACATGATACCTTATGGAATAGGGTGTGTAACATTTGACATAAGTGAATCTTTATCCACATCACATCTCTTAGAGGGAGGGACAAATATTGATTTTAGTTTTTTAGGTTTTGATTTTTTTACATCCTTTGTAGTAATAGCTCCTTAAATATTCATCTTAAAGTAAATCTAGCCTTTAGGTTTGTCTATTTTCCATTTTCCATTAAGAGATGTTAGTCTTTGGGAAAACTTGCTTCATATGGTTCATATCTAGCGAAACTCTACATATAAATCCATGTTATTATAATCCAATTTAATGATTCATAGATCCATAAACAATTATCACACTCAATATATTGACTTTGTCAAATAGGCCTTTACTCAAGCCTAAAGATTTACTTTTTTATTATTATAAGTCTTGTCCCCTTATTGGTTTGACATGGTTCAATATTAAGAAAGTTTCCTAGGTAATTTCCAATTCCTTCTCATTTTGATAGCTCTTAAGTGGATGGGAGAATCAATGGTCTCACCCAAAACTAGGGTTTTGAAATAGATAATGTAGCTAGGTTGAAATCTACGTAATTTGGTTTGAACAAGAGGTTAATTTTCCCCCAATACTATGGTACCTATTCGATGACCTTTTTGTGGTCTTCTAGAGTGAAAAAACAAAGGATAAAAGACCTTAAGAGAAAAAACTTATTTCTTGCAATATGGTATAGCTAGAGGTGACACATTCAATCAGAGTTATACATGGCCATAGGCCATTGAATCTACATATAATAACATTGTTTTCGAAGTTGTTAACAACCTTCTTAATTACTAACAACTCAATCTATAATATGAGCATGGCTTCTACTTTCTTTACAATGCCTAGTCACACTTACGGATTATTTGATTCAAAAGGGGAAGATGCTCTGTTTGGGATGCCTCTTTGAGAGAGTGAGGATTTGAACATATATGATTGTTATTCCCCTCTAGAAGGGGAGACTTGTGGAGACTTCAAGAATGAGGTTGTCTCTGTGCTTTGAACCCTTCTTTACAACTATATTATCATGGACATAAAGATTAATTATTATGTTATAATTAGTGAAAGTACAACCAATTCTCATTACTTCCCTATAAAAGATAATAATTTTCTCCATAGAATGTAGTGTCTTTTTATCCTAGATCTCACCTTTCATGTTAACATTTTCCAAACTCTTCATTTTTAAGGAAATAATGTTTTAAGAAGTTCTTTCACAAATATATACATGCCCCACCTGTAATTTTTTTTTGTCAAATAATGTGTTTCCATCCATTAACCTTCTTCACTTTCTCAATGGAAGATCATTGTCTCCCTACTTTAAATTTAGAATCCGAGAAACTAAATTGTATAAATGTTCTCAATTCTTAAATTCAATTTATTTAAATACAAACTCTCCACCTTGTGTAAAATTATTAAAAGACAATTTGTCCACTCCGCATGAAATCTTAAATTCAAATTTCCTACCTTATACTAACCTTAAATTCAAATTCTTAAAACTTGAACTTCCCACCATGGCTTGTCTAATTTAAATTCTTAAAAACCTAAACTCTCCATAATTAATTTAGATTCTTAAAAATTCAAACCCCCACTTTATATACCAAATCTTAAATGCAAATTCTTAAAACCAAAATTCCTCACCTTATACCAAATCTTAAGTTCAAATCCTTAAAACCCAAAATCCCCATCTTGGTGTTATACATGTTTTATGTATTAGGAAAAAAGTTGAAGTTAATACCAATAAATTTTCTATAAATGTGTAAATAGTCAACCTTGTTCTATCTTGGTGTTATATATGTTTTATGTATTGGGAAAAAGTTGAAGTTAATACCAATAAGTTTTATATAAATGTGTAAATAGTCAACCTTGTTCTACTTGCTACGGTTTTAGAGGGTGTTGAAGTTATATATCCTGTAATAAAAAATAAGGACACTTAATTGAACTACTAAATATTAATTTGAGTTGTTAAAAGTAAATTGAAAGTTATAATTATAATCATTCAAATTTAAAACAATGCTTATTGAAATTTGCAGCAAACCAACACCTCTAAAAATGAAAAAATTAAACCCCAATTCTTGCAGATTAATTATTATTTCATGATAATAATTTGCTTGCCTGGCATAATCATAATAATTGTAATTATATAATTTCATGTTAACCCCAATTCTTCCAGATTAATTATTATTTCATCATATGAACTTCTGATTTTAAAACCAATAACCGATGTGTTCCCGTTCCTCCAAATCTGTTCTGTTACAAAAACAGGAGCGATTATTAAGCTGTGGAAATCTCGGAACAGGGATTCGAACTAGTCCCTTGCCTCACAACGGAGCAATATGCGATTTACATAGTTTACAAAATCAGTACAGGAAAATGAATTTTTCATGTATCAGAGTGGCGCAGCGGAAGCGTGGTGGGCCCATAACCCACAGGTCGGAGGATCGAAACCTCCCTCTGATATATGTAATTTTAGTAAATTTTTTTTATAAATTAAAAAAAATTAATTATAATAATAAATCGATTAATAAATTTAAAAAAAAATTATAATAATAAATCGATATCATATTTCATCAATTATTAGTAAAAAGAAAATAATTATAATAATATATCGATTATTAAATTTAAAAAAATTAATTATAATAATAAATCGATTTCATATTTCATCAATTATTAGTAAAAAGATGTGGATTTATTATAATTGGTTTTATACAATTTTTAAAAATTTCATTATAATAATGAATCGATTTAATAATTTCATATTTATTAATTATTGATAAATTAGATGTGTATTTCTTAGTAAATTTTTTTTATAAATTAAAAAAAATTAATTATAATAATAAATTGATTAATAAATTAAAAAAAATAAAAATTATAATAATAAATCGATTTCATATTTCATCAATTATTAGTAAAAAGAAAAATAATTATAATAATATATCGATTATTAAATTAAAAAAAATTAATTATAATAATAAATCGATTTCATATTTCATCAATTATTAGTAAAAAGATGTGGATTTATTATAATTGGTTTTGTACAATTTTTAAAATTTTCATTATAATAATGAATCGATTTAATAATTTCATATTTATTAATTATTGATAAATTAGATGTGTATTTCTTATAATTTTATTTTATATAATTTACAATTTAATTTTATAAATTTAAAAAAAAAATATAATAATAAATTGATTAATAAATTATAAATAAAATAAGTATAATAATGATGATGATGGTTAATGTCCACTGAGACCAATCTTTGGTCTATTGAACTTAAAGAAAAGAGTTATTTAATTTAATTTAAGATTTCATTCCTATGCTCAAAAAGCCTGGAGAGAAGCCTCCCCAGCACAGTATAATTTTGACATCTTAAAAGGCTAGGAAGGTCAGTATTGCAACAGAGATTATGAAATTGAGTTCTAATGTGGTTGTACGCGGGGCACTGTAAGAGGAAGTGATTTTCATCCTCAATGTTCATATTCTCACAGAGATGACAGATCTTTTCCATCCATGGTGTTTTAGGAACTGTCCAACGACCTGTTTCACTATCGAGCTCATGAGAGTTCGTTCTAATCTTGGCTATATTAATTTTCTTCTTTGAGCTAGTTAAAATAGAGAGATACTTTTGATCTTCTAAGGTGAGGTTGATGACCTCCTTATAATACCTTAATTTTCTTTTAGCTGTTAGATCTTTCTCACACCACATTTTTTCTTTAAACTTAAAAGTAACAATTTTTTTAATGTTATTGATGTTTTGCAATGCAACATTCTCGTCGATCTCCCAATGGTTTAACCAGGCCCTGGTGTCTTTATACCAACCTCGTTTAAGCCTGAGGTGGTTTTGGTTGGAATTTGAAGCTAGCTTAGGAAGTCTATGGTCTCCTATGCTATTGAGCTTGTGCTTGTATAATAGAAGCCTAGTCATAGCTAGGCTCTTGATAGGGGAAAGACCCACTTCTATAAGGAGAATAGGATAGGGTGTATTGCTTTTAATTTGAAGGTTATACGTTATAAAACGCTTCTGGATTTGCTCAATCTTTCTCCAAGATTCTCTAGAGATGTTGCAACCCCAAACCTCACATCCATATAAGATAACAGGAGTGACTAAAGTTTCAAAGAGGAACTTCTTTCTATTCCACATTACGAGGTTTGTCGTTTTACAATTATTTTCAAGACCAAAATAAGCTTTCCACCCCCCACTAATCCTTTTATGAATATTATAGTTCCAGTTGAGCTTGTGATGAATATCAATTCCTAGGTACTTGTAAGAAGACACTTCCTCCAAGTTACTATTGTGATACATAAAATTAGCGTAAGTGTCCTTCTTGGATTTGATAATCATAACTTTTGTTTTGTCAGTGTTAACAGACATACCCATGGTAGAGTAGAAATCCTTAAGAAGTCTAAGTTGCTTATCAAGATCAGGTAGGTACCTTGCGAGAAGAACAATATCTTCAACATAGAGAAGAAAGATGATGACTATCCCAGCTAAGATCGTGCGAGCACATCTTGCTTCCTCTAAACAACCTTCTAACTTGTCGATGTAAATTGATTTCATATTTCATCAATTATTAGTAACAAGATGTGGATTTATTATAATTTGTTTTTATACCATTTTTAAAAATTTCATTATAATAATGAATCAATTTAATAATTTGATATTCATTAATTATTGATAAATAGATGTGCATTTTTTATAATTTAATTTTATATTATTTTTTTAAAATTTATTTTATATATATTTTTTAATTTATTTTATAAATTAAAAAAACATATTATAATAATAAATCGATTTCATATTTCATCCATTATTATTAGTAAATAGATGTGGATTTATTATAATTTATTTTTAATTTTATATTCATTAATTATTGATAAATAGATGTGCATTTTTATAATTTATTTTTATATAATTTTTAAAAAATTAATTATATTGATAAATGGATTTGATAATTTGATAATTTGTTAAATAAATATGGATTTTTTATAATTTAATTTTATATAATTTTTAGAAATGTATTTACAGTGATAAATAGATTTGATAATTTCATATTCATTAATTATTGATAAATAGATGTGCATTTTTTATAATTTAATTTTATTAATTTTTAAAAATTTAATTGTAGTGATAAATCGATTTGAATTTTATATTCATTAATTATTGATAAATAAATGTGGATTTTTTACAATTTAATTTTATACCATTTTTAGAAATGTATTTATAGTGATAAATAGATTTGATAATTTTATCTTAATTAATTATTAATAAATAGATTTTGTAATAATAATTTTTTTAAGTTAACTTAAAAGAGATGAAATAAAATAAATTTATAGTGAAAATAAATATGATAATTTTGTATTTATTATTAATAATTAAAATAATCATTCATTTACACATTTGGTATTTTAATTTATAATGAATAAAATAATTTCGTATTCATTAATAATAATAAAGAATTAATAAGGATAAGAGGATTTTGTTTTTGGATAGATTGAAAAGCCGTGAATAAGAAACTTGTTTGGAATAATTTTGCCGTGGTCTATTTAGACTTCTTTTTCGCAGGAAAATATATAGTGAATATATATATATATATATTTTCTTTTCTTTTCTTTTATTTTCTTTTCTTTTCTTTTCTTTTTTCTTTTTTTTTTTTTCTGAATTGGACTAATTCTATTAATTTGAAACATGGTACAAGATGATACAATCAAGCGAGTCAGAAAACCAGCAACCGGAAATGATAGGACTATCAACCTCGGTTCCGAAGAAGGAGTGAAACAAGCAAAAGCTACAACAAATGGCTGGAAGCAAAAGACTGACTTCTACCTAGAATGGACAGAAGCCTCAACACAAAGCTTTTTCCCTTTCCTTTTTTTTGACTTCAACCCAACCATCCTCGGGCGAATGAGCAATAACAACTTGAAGATTGGGGATCTCCCCAGGGGGGCCCTCCTTATCTGAATCAGAGGAGGAGGTCATGTGGGGGCGTTTCTGGGCGACGGCAGTATCGGAGGAATGCGCAGGACCTTCGGTGGAAGGGACCACGGAATGAGGATCTTGATCCAATTCTGCATCGCTACATTCATCATCAGAGCTTGAGGATTCAAAATCCACCACTGGAGGTGGAGAGCATGGTGCCCATCGTTTGGACTTGGGCTTGGAGAGGTTATCCTTTTTCTTTTTTGCCGGAAGAGATGGGAAAGTGTTCTGCAGATGCCCAGATTGGTGGCAATGGCGGCAACGGAAAGCAGTGTTCTCGTAATCCAGTATCTGGGTCCAGATAAAGTCGTTTATTTTGAGATTGATTTGGTCTGGAAGTCCTTTGCTTAAATCTACCTCCGCACATAGTCTGGCATATGTGTAAAGACCTTTATTTTCCAGCCAGTGATCTGCCATAATGAAACTGCCCAAGGTGTTGCCTATAGCTTTATAGACTGCAGTATGCCATAAGTGGGCAAGTAAGTTTGGAAGCCTGATCCATACAGGTGTCCTGGTGATGACTGCGGTTGCAGGATCAAAATCTAGGAACCAAGGAGTCAAGAAGAGCCTTGTCGTTCCCATGAACCAAGGGCCTTCTTCTAAAGCCTTTTCATAATGCTTACTATCATCAAAAAGAACAATGAAGTATCCTTTTGAACAGAAACTGATCTTACAGTGATGAGTCCAGTTTTCATGGATCCATGCATAGAGATCCTGCGATCGCGGCCACAGTCCGTTAAATCTGCAAATGATTGCTCTTTCTGCAAAATCTTGAAGTTGGATTGCAAGACCATCATGGGTGATTTCAACAGAGGGAACTTCCTCTATCTTGTCAACCAAGAAAGTCTTAGGTTTAAGGACTTCTGGGGGTTTTGGGATCTCAGAGTGTACAACATCTTTGTAAGAGAAAGGAGCAGAGGATGACTGTCCCGCTACACCTCCTCTCAAGCGAAGGGTTAACACCAAAGAACCGCTCCTATTAATACTGTAAGTAGAAAGGGGAAGAAGGTCTTCAAGTTGTTTACCTTGGTAAATGAGTCGTTGGAGGCCCGAGTGTATCCCAGTCCGTTGTTCTAGAATAAGCTTCAGATGCTGCACCAGATCTGAAGGACAAATCCATAGCAGTAAGGTTTTGCCTGAGGGTAGCATAATTTGGAGCTGGAAGGAAACAGGGTGAAATTTTTGCTTTGCATCTGCCTATCTTCTGAAGGGCGGAAGAGACTGAACCTCCATCGAAATTGCTTTAGCATTGGCGCATTGTCGTGGCCCATCAATGGCGAGATTCCCATGATCCATCGCAAGGCAGCACGAGTTCGAAGGGCTCCCAAACCAAATCTCCTGAGCAGAGGCGGCGACAACCTGGAGGGGAGAGACCATGTATCCTACAGCAGCAGCTTTGCTGAACAGGGTCGAAGCAAAAGCCATGATGGCTTCAGCGGCTAGGTGCTGGCATTGTAAAATCTGCGGTAAGTCGTCCAAATGCGGCCGCTCCGCATGAGGAAAAGCCCATCCACCGAACTTAACTCTACCCCTGACAGAGGGCAAAAGGCAATAACTTTGCCGCCTTCGAAACTGAAGCAGAAGCGATTCGTCTTCATCCTAGAAAGCTTCCCTAAAGCATCCTCCAGATAAGTCCAATGAGGAAGAATCCAAGCCAGGAAAAGACTGCTTAGATGGGCAGAAGTTGAGAGAAGAGTTAAGCGGCGCCTCTGCCTCTGCCTCCGCCCCACAGGACTCCAGCACTCCGCCCTGTAATGGGTCATCGACCATTCTCAGCAGCGCCCCTGAAAGGGCCTTACCATGCATGATATTGCTAGCTGGTGAAGGCCGAGAGCTCCCCTCCAAAGCCTCCTCGAACCAGCCGGCGGCAACGAAACCCTGGAACCCTAGTCCAAAAACGCCGCTACGCAGAGCCATTTTTTTATAATTTTATATTTATTGAAAATAAATAAAATAATTATTTATTAATGTATTTTATTGTTTTAATTTAGATTTTAGATTATTCTTCAAATAATTAACTATTTTTTCGTAATTTATTATTTATTACACAGTGTTCCACGGATTTAAATTTGAATTATCTTGTTTAATCCTTATTGTCGCATCTAATTTCTATTTATATAATTAAAAATTTTGGGAAAGTACAGTGAATATGTTGTTTGTTATTTTTTTTATAGTTAAATTTTTTAGAAAAGTTTACAGCCCAACGAATATGTTGTTCAATTATTTTAATGGGATGGTGGAAAAGAATTGATTTGCTTAAAAACAATCGTTGATGAATATATATATATATATAGGTTTCAGTGGATGTTAATAACCACCATCATCATATATATATATATTCTTTAAATTTAATTAATTATTAATAATAATTAGATATGGTTGTTTGAGTAAGATATTTAAATTTAAATTATTTTAACTAAAAAAATTAAATTTTGTTTTTTAATGGGTGTGGAAGAGTGCAAACACAAGGAGGATGGGGAAGGGGAATTATTCCCTCACACACATTGATTTGAGCTACAAGTGATGAGTTGGTGGCATGCACTTCATTACACATGAAGCATTCGAGATGTCAGATGAAAGGTTTATTAGCAAGTTGGGGAGCTTAGGTTGGAAGAGTGCAAGCTTGGTTATGGGCAATTTGGAGGGTGGAGTTGAATGTGAGGAGTATGCATAGGTCGCCAATATATGCATGCTCCTTCGTGTTTGGTTCTCTGCGTTAGTGATTTTTTACAACAACCAGAGAATTCTGGGTGGTGTTGTAGGTGAAAAGTTGTGTTAGGTATGGGATCCAGGGGAAGTGAAGAGTTGGGTTTAGTTGGGTCACTAGATGAATACCATAAAGAAATGAAGCACACTGGATTCGACCACTGAAGGAGCACTCCAACACTGCCTTTATACTTCTGGCATTCTAGTAGGCTTCCTTCATTGTCCAAAATGTTCTTAGGGAAATCTTTCTACTTGGTTAGGGGGTGGGGAGTGGGGGGGGGGTGGTTAGATTGTAAGTTATATTTCTTAGGTTTATGGAAGTTTGGTCTAGAATTTACAAACCCTTGATTAGAAATTGGAGTCAGTGGTTGGCGAGGTTCTAGGTGTGGTGTGATTTTTCTTCCTTTTCGTGGATTTTTTTGTTTATGTGATTCAAGTGTGGGTGGTAATTCCTAGAAATTTGTCTCAACTATAGTCTTTGTTTATGGTGTAAGATATTTGGGTCTTCTATTCAGCTCATAGAGCTTTGTGTACTCTCCTTCTATCCTGAGGGGTGTGGTGTTAACCTGGTTGGAATAGTACTATTGAGGGGAGGAGTTTGGTGTTAACGTGCAGTGGCACTCTAGTAGAGCGAAGGGGTAGCCTTAACTGGATGTTGCGTCCCTCAAGAGAGGACTAGCTTGGTACAAGGGAAACTTCACGACTAGATATAGGGTTGTTGAGGAACTCCTAAACTTTTGTGAAGTGTCAGGAGAAGGGTGTGATTTTAAGTGTATTGGAGTTAGGTTGACAATGTTTAGACAACAAGGTAGAGTGAGGAGGAGGTTAGGACTGAGAGGGAAACGAGCTGATCACAGAGGGTCAACTGTGGAGTGAGGGAGAGAAGGCAAAATGGAAGCAAATTTAGAGGAGAAGTTGGCCTTTAAACATGCCCCTTCTCCTATTTTTCTTGATTTTCCTCTCCCTCTTGACACATTAGACTCCCAGTCATGATGCATCATCCTTCTTCTGGAAAAATTGGAATAGGACCACCATGCTGACCGAAATGAAGCCATAATCTTCATGAACGATCTGCAACAAAACCAATGGAATATGTTGGATTGTTTGGAGTCACTTCACCGAGGTCAACACAGATTGGTGGAGTGTATGGAACGCATGGAGGCCAGGTTGACACACTTAGAATTTCATGTTCATGGTGAGCGTAGGTATCCATATCCTTCGAGTCAAGTATTGGGTATTCTTGCACCGATAAATCCTCTCGTTCCCTTATGTTGGTGGGCACTCTCTTTACCTTGGAGGTATTTCGCACATTTTAGTCATTTTGTTTTTGGATTCTCAACAGATTTCCCTTATAGCCAACAAGTCGAGTAGGAGTGAGGCCAAAATATTAGTATATATTGGGCATACATGTTATATTCCGGTATACTTAACAAAGTTTGTCCAATGTCGAGATAAATTTGGGAGTGTAGGAATAAGTGTTGTTGATGATGATTTGGTGAGTTTGGATCTCTTGTGACTTCCTAAGAGTTGGCACAGTTATGAAGACTTTGTTAATGGACAGGAAAAATTGTTGGACTCGGAACGACTGTGGTCGGATCTGGTGCAGGAGGAGTTCAGGTAGAACACCAGAGATGGCTCTTCATCAAAGCATGATGATGAAGAGGATTGTGCTTTGGCTTCAAAGGAAAATAAGGGGAAGGGGAAGAAATTCCATTCTAAATCTGAGGCTGGTGAAGATGGAAAGGAGCACAACATGTCCAAAGTGAAGTGTTTTGACTATCACGAGCATGGACATATTTCCACAAATTGTCCACAAAAGAAGAATAACAAGAAGGTTGTTGGAGCTGCAGCTGGTGAGGCCCTTACATCACAATTTGAGGTTGACTTCTCACTTATTGCATGCATAGTGTCAAGTGCAATGAGTTTGATGTGGTACTTGGATAGTGGTGCATCTTTTCACATGACAGGAGACAGAGGATTTTTCAGTAGCTTGGAGGAGAAGGACCTCCGGATTCATTTCGAAATGGGTGATGAAAAAAGGTATAGTGCTACCAGGATTGGTACTATTTCTTTCCAAAGGAATTCAGGTAAACCCTTCTTTTAAAAAGATGTAATGCATGTACCAGGCTTAATAAAAAATTTAGATTCAGTTGCAATGTTGAAAGATAAAGGCTATGATGTGGTCTTTAGTGAAGGTAAATCCTTCCTTCGGCATAAAGCCACAAAGAAAGTTAAGAAGGTTGGGATTCGTGTGAAGAATCTATATAGACTTGATGTAGATGTGATTTCTACAGAGCTTCCAACCATGCGGAAGTGTGAGAAAGCCATGCAACTGACCCTTGAGAGGGAGATGGATTTGCATGCAGGTAAGAGTGAACTTCAAGATGTGGAGCAACCACATGCGGAGGATCACGGAGTGGGAGAAACCATTCATGCCGAGAAATTTTGAGCCAGATGGGCAGAGGGAGTGCGTGCAGCTATACCACCAGGTAAGAGGTGGGCGACATGCATGAATAATCCCAAGAAGAAATTTTTGGGCAAGATTCATTGAGATGATGTGGATCTCATGAATCGAACCTGGCTACGAGGAGCCCACAGAGCAGCAGTATCAGGATCATTTGGATTGATGCATTCAGATGTCGTGAGGACATGAAATCAAAGTGACAGTTTCGGATAGTGGAGCACAGATCAAAGTTGGAAACAAGTGCAACATCCATGGATGCAGGTGTCATCAATGCAGTGGATCCAGAAGACATGTGCAGTAGCTAGCAGAAGTCAGAAGACTTCGATGTTAGATGCATTATACTAATTCAATTTTTTCGGAGGCTATTCAGTTTCAAAAGTGTTGCATGCAAAGGTTGCATGTGCAAGAAACATTAGAGAAGTTTTGCATGCAAAGGTTGCATGGCATATGCATGGATTTGCATTTCGCATGCAAGGGTTGTGTGTCACATGCAAGGAAATTCCTTTCTTGTTGAGAGGGAGTGTTGAAGTTTGCAACAAGAAACAGTTAAATTGGCATCTGGAAATAACATCCACGATCCTAGTGAAAATTAAGCACCTACACTAGGGTGGGGCCCACACGGGATATTTATAGGTGTATGTCTATTTATATATGTATGGTGCATGTCTATTTATAGATGCATGTCTATCTTTATTATCCCTTAATATAGATGGACAATAAACTGTAATCTATTCTCAATGCGGACTTGGAAATAGTTAACTGAAGTGGAAAATCAGTTAGCTAAGTGAATTTCTAGTTAAGAGGTTGGTTGGTGGGACAAACAGGTTGACTTGAGTTGTAATAGAGTTGGAAGTGTAGTGGTGCATGAGTTTTGCAAGTTGTAAATCTGTTTAACTCAGTTAAGTGAGTTAAAGTCAGTTGTGCTAGTTGTAACTGCAGATACACTAGTGAGAGATCAAGTGAATTAAATATTAATTAATTCACATGTTTAAATGGTAAGTACAACTCATTAACGCAAATATTAACCCCTTGAAACACACCAAAACTAGCTTACGTGCATTGTGTGATACTCCACATGCCAAAAGATGACATTTTCTATATGAAGATAAAAAGGGGGAACAACATTGCAATACACGATCAACAATGAAAGCGACACATTCCAGAGTGAAGATAACATGAAAATGACACTAATTAAAGTGAAATCATGAAAAAAAGATATTGAAAAGAATTAAAGTGAAACTCGTGAAATAAAAGGTGCCCAAAAGCGACAGTTTGAAAAACTCACCAAAATAGAGGTACAAACACACCCAAAAATAAGGGACTACCAATAACAGTGCACACTGACTGTTGACGTGGGTTGAAAATTATACAGACACTATCTTGATGGACTATGCTATTCTTTTTCAAGCTTGCGTAAAATAATGCGCTCATGAAATTGTTGCAAACTGAGCATGTTCGAGTAGGTGACTTTGACCGATAAAGTGACCACGAAACGACTGATCGCAAGATCCACAATAGGATCCAAAATTATACTTTGGTCAATTATTTCTTGCAGGGTCTAGTTCTTTAGTGAGTATTGATACATCGTTTAGATTACGATGGTTTCCCCACTTACCCCATGCATAAACATAGTCCCCTTAATTCCTCTACTCGGTTAAACACAAACATAAGGTCAACGATCACACAATGTTTCAAATCAAGAAGGGGTAATGAAGTTCGCATGATTTATATTTTCATATTATCGTTTTTCATATTTGTTGTTTCTCTGCTACCAGCAGGCCTGGAGAGTACCCCGACAGAGTCACTCCAGGTACACAAACATTGCTTCTTTTATAGTAGGTCTAGACAGTACCCCGATAGAGTTTCTTTCTTCACGTCTTTATGCATGAAGCCTTTCTCTTCTTTCACCTTTATTTATTTATTTTATATAGGAATATGCATCGAAACTTATTTATTTCATGGGTGGAAGAGGGATCCCAAATTAATGAGAGAAGAAGAGAGTGTCCCTTTAGAGAAGCATATATAAGACCTCTTATATTGGTTTTCTCATTTATGTTATCACCAAAATAGGACCCTGATAGGCTACTGATCAAACCCATTCAATGTAACTATTTCAAACCAATTTTGTAGCTGAGGCTTAGCCTCCTCATCCAGAGAGGGCTCTCTCAAGGGTTAATGATTTTGTATAAATATAGATGGCTAACTCTATGGTTTGTGGTTTTGTATGTCTGCAGGTTGAAATATGAAGACAAGCTACCATTGAGCTATGGAGTTAATGATAGGGATAAGATAACAAAATAGCTCTTCTTATAAAACTGAGGCTTGTATATACTTCAATGAAAGGATGACACATTCAGGAAAGACTCAATATCTTGAGGTTCAAATGAAATCAGAGCATATGTGCATGAATTCTGAGTCATGATACATCAAGGTATCGAAAGGAGATTATTTAATAGATATTTATCCAAGCTTAACACTTAAAGGAAGTCAGAGCATGAATGACCATGAATTCTGAGTAATAAGCATCAAACATTGAATAAAACCATCCACAGATAGGACCTAAGAACCCAATTCACCATAAATTAACACTTAAAGGAAGTCAAAGCATGTTCCCATGAATTCTTAGTAATAAGCATCAAAAATATGGAAGCAAAACACATGATAGAAGATAAAGCTCACTGAAGTACACTTAGAATCTCAGCTTCAGAAAAGTTAAACTGCTTCTATATATATTAGCTCCTCCAAAGTATTTACAAAATTAGCCAATTCTGATAACATTTTCCAACCCTATGCAATTCGATTTCTTCCCTCTTATAGAGTGGTCATTACATCCTTGGATTCCTTCCAAACATTTGAGAAGAAATTCGAATTTTACACCTATCAAATTCTAAACAAACTTCATTTACTAACTGACAATTAAACTGTCTGTCTTACAGTCCTAATAAAACTAGGAATAAAACACTATTTATTATATCTTAACAACCTTTAAAAACCTTATCTAATCATTAAAAACTATGCTTGACAGCTATTTCTTCTAGACTTCGACCATGATGTTGTTTATCTTCTTGTTGTTAGACCCCATCAACCTGCTTCTTATCCATTCCTGCAAAATAGGAGCATGTTCCCTGTATAATAGCTGAATGACTCATTTATGTCCATTCGAACCAACTGTAAAGAATTGGTGCTCAAAACATGTGGCAAATGTCTTATAACCTTCATTTGAATTCTACCTTTCAGCTATGCAAATCCCGAACCTCCAAAATGGTGCAAAAACTGTCAATACTGCTACGCTACGAAA
This sequence comes from Pinus albicaulis, assembly GCA_034641835.2. Taxonomy (NCBI): domain Eukaryota; kingdom Viridiplantae; phylum Streptophyta; class Pinopsida; order Pinales; family Pinaceae; genus Pinus; species Pinus albicaulis. The sequence continues at coordinate 456,239,867 of CM076570.1, read as the reverse complement.
CTGCTGAGTCTGTTGTTTTCGTAGCGCAGATTTTTCCTTTTAAAATCATGCTTCAAACCTCCATTTTTATGTGCCAAACCTCTTGGATATTCATTGATATTCTACATATACCTCCCACCAGCATCAAAGCTCAAAACCAAACCCTTTTCACCTTTGAAAATTGCAAAAATTCTTCAAACTACATCCTACAGCAGTTTCGTAGCGTGCTATGAAACTGTTGTGTGTCACCTTCAGTAGTTTCGTAGCGCGCTATGAAACTTCTGAGTCTTCAATTTTCACAGCTTCCTTCCAAAATTTTATTTTTCAACCCTTTAATACTATATTTCCAGGTGTATATCAGCGTTCATAACCCATAAACATCAACTTTAAACAGCTCCAAAAATGAGATATTATCACATAACTTCAAAAATTTGTTAAAGGATGACACTTACTGTTTGCACTTATTTTAGCTATGGCTGATCTTCAAACTGTGCTAGCTATATTTCCGGGTCTTCTACTCTCCTCTTAAGCCTTCTATTGTTTTCCCTTAGCTTGGTATTGACCATCCTAATAAATTTTGCTTCTTTGATTGTAGGTAGGGTCCATATGAAGAATTGAGTTTGAATATCAATTAATTCATGGTTTGGATTTTTCTCCATCTCCCACAGTCCTTTCATCCTTTCAAAGTTTGCCCTTTCTTCTGCATGCACTCTCACCTTTTTCTTCAACTTATCAATCTCATTATTTGCAAATATAAGTTTGTCTTTGACATCTTCATAGCTGCTCTTTTCCTTCTGAATATTGAAAACCCTATTTCTGTCTTCAGCAAATTAGAAAATTAGCAATCAGAGCTTCCTGTTGAATGAACTGGCTCGCTTGGTAAATGAGTTCAGCCTCGCTTGATAACAATTCTGCCTCCACCAGCAATGAATTTCAAACTCACTTGATAGCAAGTTTTGAAAATACTGATATAACCTAAATTTGAATGAGCAACCTCACTTGAATTTTTTTCAGTTCTGCCTCGCTTGAAATATAGTTTCACAGCCTCGCTTGTGTTAGCCATCAGTAAATTTTTGTCATAGCAAATGATGGCTAAAACAGGCATTGAGTCTTCAAGTGATCATTTTCATAGAAAATCATTCATTCTTGAAGTCTGCTTTTCCTAACCAGTTGTTGTTCCATAAATTGTTGTTCCTTAAGAACTATTGTGCCTTAAAAAGCAGTGTTGTTCCCTTCAAAACTGTTTCCTAAACAGCCCCATTTTTCATCATTTCATTCACTCATTCTTTCCCTTTTTTATCCTCCTTTTCCTTTGAAAAAATATCCCTTTTTCCTTCTAATTTTCCCTTCATTATCCTCAAAAGGCCTTCGAAATCCCTTTTGAACCATGAAATCATGTTTTTATGGTTTAAAACCCTTCCTTTTTACTCTATCGGAACTTGGAAAAAACCTTAAAAACCCTCAAAAACTTCTTCCGCCCATTCAAAGCCTTAAGCCCCTTTTTCGCCCAAGTCCTGGCCCTTTTTCAACATAAGACAGTGCGCCCGTGACAAAATCGCTAAGCCCATCAGCATCGACCTTTTCTCTTTCCCCGTAACCCTTTTTCCTTTGTAAAAAGTTTTTCCGCCGATGCGATGTTAAAACCCCCCAACGCTTAATCTTCTGCTTCATATGACTAACACCCATGACCTTATGCAAGAAATCATCGCATCACATCATTTTATATCGCATCGACGCTATCACATGTTCATAACTTCGCCTCCCCTTCCCCCCCGCCAATGCGATAAGACCTTATCTCTCTGCCCCTGGTCACATATTACAACATGGGATCGTGTCCCGGGCCTTACCTTAGCCCTCATCCCGTTGCTCCATTGGCTTATCCATTTCCTTTTCTTTTCCCCTCTGCAGCAATGTGTCGATGCGATAAGCTCCCCCCTCTTCAGCTCCTGGTCACCTTATCCCTCCACAAGACCGTACCCCAACGCCTATGCTAAACCCCCATCGCATCGGCATTTCCATGAAAAACCTGCCTTTTATTTGTATTTTTCCCGCTTCGATAACGATATCCCGATGAGATCTACACCATAGATCCATAGGATTTGACGGCCCACGTTTCACCCTATGATCTCTCGAAACCTTTCTATCTGTCACCTTCCTCACCAATCTCTACCGTTGATTTGTTTTAATCCAACGGTCATCATTGATCCTGACACCCAATCTCATCAAGGGACCTACCATCCACTACATAAAGTTCCTACCCTATCACAAGCTTCCACCTGGTTCCCACTTTCTCTCCGCCCGAGCAACTTTTCCATCGCACTCGGTCCGCACCGTCAGATCCCATCCCCTTCATCCGACGGATGTTGTTGCATATCGTGCAATTTTTGCGACTGGAGTTTAACACTCCAAAGTCACACGATACCAGAGGTTTTTTCAAAAGACAGGTGTCGCGTAGTGTGCGGAATCGCGTTCAATCGCGTTTAAACCACTTACCACCCGAATTGAACGCGATAACCATTCTTGGTATTTTAAAAACTGCTTTTACCCAAATTCGCGCCAAATGCCATTTTTAAACCGGAATTTCGTTGGTTTTCTTCATAAAAATCATTTTCGCCTGCATATTCACCCTTATGCACTATTCCTCTACCTCTGACAGCCTCTGCATGCAGTTTTTCCCTCCCTCATAGGATTTATAATAAATTTGTAGTTTTTGCAGGTTTTGATAACAGTTTTTAAGGCCAAGAGCCTTCTCGCAGTTAAATAAAGAGCGCAGCTGAAAATTTCCCAACTCTGAAAGCCTAAAGTGCTGCTGAATAAAGCTTCCAGGGTGTACATTCAAGATTTGAATCCATGTTTCATCAACACGGGTTATTCAAATAGAACCTTCAGCACACCAAGGTACCTATTCATAGAAAAGAAGAGATCATGCATAAAAGATGGAAGGATTAATGCATAAAGCCGAAGATTAAGAGCTTAACCCTACAGTTAAAGGAAATGTCTTAAAGAACCAAAGCCTAATTCAGTTGAGAAGGCAGATGACACAGCCAAAAAAACTAAACAAAATCAGCATATAAGGATTGAAGACTCCAAAGTGATTGATCAAGGCCCTAAAGCAGAATCAAAGTTATGACAGTGTTTTAAAGCTACAAAAACAGACAAATTAGTAAAAGAAGCCTCCAAATGCCACATCATCGAGGCTATTAATCTTCAAAATGCCACCTACAGGCCTTCCACCTAAAAAGGCACGCATATTAATTACACAGTCAGAGATATTTCTAAAGATAGCTCAGGATTAATTGCCAGCCTACAAAAGCCCCCAAAGTCAACAAAACTGACTGAAGTTGATGAAATTTAATGTAATAATAAATTAGCAGAGTTAATTCATGTCATTCCTTCTCCATTTGGCCCTTCAAAGGCCGAGAAGCTCTTACTTTGCATTAATTGAACAGATGAACCCTTCTTACACTCCACCTCCTCATTCTTCTATAAATACTTCTGTAGAAGACAATATAGAGGTTCGTATCTGGATATCTGTCGTATGTAAATATCTTTTCAAGCTGTTGTAGCTATGTTTTTTAATTGAAGACACATAAGATGAGATGAGAAGTTTGAAGCTGTAAAGACCCATTGGACTTGAAGATTGCAATTGGTTTGAACATCAAATACAAATAGTTGATTTATGGGATCCTGGTCTATGTCAATGGTGATGTGCTTCTCAATGTAAATTTTTATTTTCTTATTGTTTCCATTCTATCCACTTTTCTCTGATAAAGAACAGCAAACATAGATTAGGATTTACTTTTGAAGTACCCTCAATCTCACTAATAAATATTTATCCTTTATGTTTTCTTCTAAATGTGTTTTGTAGGTAATTCAATAGAGTATAACCAGTGGAGTGTTGGTAAGCCCATTTTTCCTGAGTACAACTTGAGATATTGTCTTTGAATGTTCTTGAAAAGTCTACTAATTAAAGATTGAGCTAGAGAAGTCTATGGTTAGCCCTGTCCTCTAGTTTCTTCTCCAACAATTGCTTTGAAAATTTCCCTTAAGAGTATGTTGAAAGCAGGTTAGTTTAAAAGTACTTACCTGATCTTAGACTAATTTTTATGTTTATCATGAATGTTTTCCTTTGAGAATATGTTGAAAGTAGGCTAAGTTAAAAGTCTTTACTTGATCTTGAGCTATTCTCTGTTTTTAAATGTTTTCTCTTGAAAGAATATCAAAGAAGGTTATTTTAAAAGTACTTACCTGATCTTAGGTTACTTTTATGTTTTTCCCTTAAGTGCATGTCAAAAGCAGGCTAGTTTATAAGTACTTACCTGATCTTAGACTCTTCTTTGTTTCTTCATGTGTTTTACTTATTTCACTTCATTTCTTACTGTTTCATTCCATAAAATCAACTTAAAGAGATCCTTTGACATGGATGACTTGCCCCATGGACCACTCTTGAAACTTGTTATGCAATTAAATCCTATTATGACTCCATAGCCCAATGGATTGACGTTGTTCCTTACTTCTCTTATCAACTGAAACATTCCTTCATTTACTAACACCTTCACCCTTCATACAGACTTCCTTCATCTTCATGTTATCCTGCCCAACCAAACAAAAACAAAAAACCTTGTTCTTCATAACTAGCCTAAAATCATACTTGAAGCCTTAAATATCATATCTTTGAACACATACATAGAGAGATCCCTATCTGAATCTAAGATGGCTAGGTCCTAAGATTCCAAAGTGGTTTGATGTAGGCTCTGCAGCGTTTGTACTTGCCAATCTTGCAAACTACGGAGACCTAACATACTGGTGACCATACTGGGGAGCTTCTGAGTAAAATCCTTAAAACTAAACACTCAGTCTTCAGTCAAGAATGAATAGCTTTATTCAAGCACTACCAAGCTTATTGGTGATCATGATAGGACTTGTTTGAATCAGTGGAAATCTAAGTAACCCTTATGATTCTAACAGATCCTTATCAAACCTTGGAGAAATCAACTAAGTAAGCCACAGAGTAAACTTTGTTTGTCTCATCACCGTAGCTAAGTGCTGAAACAGATTTAGGACACTCTCATAACCCACATGACTATTAAAACCTCGGAAAACCAAAAAAATTTCAGATTAGTATTCAACTTATTAATGGTGGTGGACCATAGAACATTTTACCTTGCAAAAAGCTAACAATTTCCACCTAGTGACTCCACTAGCCTCCAGTAGGCCTATTACCCTTCCAGTCTTTGTAGACTCCTTTGGGAATGCATTGGGAAAACCAAATCATACTGTTGGTGGACAACAAAATTTTAAATCATCCACCTGGAGACTCCACAAACTCTCAGAAGACCAAATGACTCCACTGATAGAAGACTCTGAACTGGTTGACAAGACACAGTGACCTCTTTTCTGACCTACAAACATGGATCCAAGTATAGATCTAGAAGCCAAATTACTGGTCATGATGGAATAAATGATGTACATGCTTGGAAAGAGAATGGATAGGTATGAGGCTAATTTAAATATTGGTGATCTAGAGCAACCTATGCCTTTTCCTGATCAAACACAAGCTCAATCACTTCAAGACCTAGACAATGAGCAAGATTATAGAGAAAACAATGAAAAAAGTTCTCAAGAAAGTCCTGACAGCATACCTCTATCTTGTATAGCACTGTTAAGCGAACTTCATGACCAAAATTTGAATACAAATAATGAGCAGTGCTTTGAGGAAATAAGTAGCCATTTTGAAAACACAAAACTTAAAATAGAGAAAAAACCAACACATATGGGGACCCTCCCTCTATGTTATAACTCATTTCATATTTTAAGAGGAGAGTGGCATCCTGACAAAGTAGAAGAAACAACTCATGAACCTTGTATTCAAATTGAGCATCATAGCAATCATGAGGAGTTGTTGGAAATGAAAGAAGATTAGGAAAAATTAGAAAATCCTCAAGTTTTCCCCGCAAAAAAAAGTATTGATTTTCTTGAAGAGGCTCAAGATGACATCCAGCCTCAAAACCAGTTAACACAAAAGAAAGAGTATTGATATACTTATGTCTATGCTGAAAGGGAAATCTCTCCTTTAACAGAAGTAGAAATTGATCAAATACTAAACAAGAAGCTACCCTCCAAACCTTCATCTGAAAAAAATAATCATCAACATAGAGCCCATCCCATACAACAACTTAATGGCACTCAAGACAAAGAGGAGAGTAAGGAAATTAATGATAAATCTAAAACTAGTCCTCTATGGAGTATGAGCTTTGATGGGTTATGTACTAAAACCAGTGTAGGTGCAGGAATATGGCTTTACAATACAAAAAACAATCATTCTGAAGGCCATTAATATAAATTGAATTTTCAATGCACAGGTAACATGGTAGAGTATGAGGCACTTCTTTTAGGGCTGCACTTATTGAAGAAACTAGGAGCCCATAAAATAACAGTTCATGGAAATGCAGACCTGGTAATTAGGCAAGTGAATGAGGAATACATGGTTAAACATCCCAGACTTAGAGCCTATAGGGATGATGTCATGGATTCGTTAAAATCATTTGAAGAGTTTCAACTTACCCTTGTTCCTAAAGACCAAAATATTTTTTCCAATGGACTAGCCCTTGTTGTTGTTACATGTCTGAAACCTTTTGAAGAAAAACAATACAAAATCCAAAAAAAATTCAGACCAGCTGTCCCAAACAATGAAAAGTACTGGCAAGTCTTTGGGGAAGAAGAACAAATAGAAGACTGTCCTGCTGAGGACATGTTATCTTTTCAAGAGAAACCTTCTCCCATTGCTGATATCAATCTATCATCCAAAGAACCTGAATTCACATCAGAAGCAAGCATAGATTTAGAGAAAGATGAAATTTCACTGCTTATTTATTTGCACGTGAAGGATGATGATGCTTCCAAGGAACATACTGAAGGTGCAGTCCTCAAAGCATCTTAGAGGTAGTCAATCTACCAGTCATGGAGGACCAAAAATAAGAGAGTTATCATCTTTTCTTTGTTGATCCTATGGAAGAGTGTGTGGAGGTCCCAATTGGCTCAAATTCTCAAGCATGGATCCTTTGCAGGAGCAAAAGACATAAAACGTTGTCACCTTCTATGACAGCCTTGATTTTAAAGATTAAGATTCAATATGTACTGTGGTTACCTTTGACTAGTAGCTAGTTTCTCTATTCCTTTTTGTCACTACTCAATTGGCTACATTGGCACTATTGTACCATATAAAGCAACAAAGATTTTCAAATTAGACTAGGTTATATAGGAAAGAAATAAAGCTCAGCATGTGAGCATTTAGTTAGTCTTTTGTTTCTGCTTTTGAATTTGAAAAGAGAAAAATACAAAAAAAATACAAAAAAATACAAAAATAAAAGGAAAAGAGGGCAGAAATGAAAGAAAAAGGTACAGCCCCATACCCAAAAAGAAAGGAGAAATCTGAAAGTGTGAAAGCTTAAATTCCACTACCAAAGACAACACTGTTCTTTTAGTCATACAGCCTAATCATGACTAAGATAGATTTCAATTTTCTGTTGATAGATTAGTGAAGAAGATTTGCCAAACTGTTCAATCTTGGCTTATCAGTAGAATAGATTAGGATAGAAATACAGTGGTTCAAACAAACTCAAGACCTGAACCTGTAATATTGATGAAGAATTGGTTCTAATATGCTCAAAATCTAAACCAAGAGAAAAGAAATGAACAACTCAAAAAGATCAAATCCATGGCTAAAAGAAATAATGAAGGATGTCTTTCATTTTTCAGATATTAAGCCTTCATAGTTTTGTTTTACATTTCTGCAAATAAATTCTATGTGCAGCTTGTACATATAGCCATAGACACCATAGCAAATCAGACTGCCTATTCCTGATTTGATTGTGTTTTAAATTTTTGATTTAGAAAGTAGAGAATAAAATCTACCAAACAGTATTATCCTGGCAGATAGTAGCTTAAGTAGAGAATTTATGAGTTCAACAGTCTAATATGAACTCATGGAAGAAATAAGGGTAGATTTAGATTAGTTTTTCCTGCTTTCAAAAAGAATAAAATGTTGATGTTCAAGGTTTGCAAGTCCAAATGCACCTGCTGAAGAAAAAATGTTAGGAAGTAGGCTGTGTAGGTAGAATGATTGGGAGAAATTTGTTTGCTGATATAAAATATTGATCATATTTTTCAAAGCAACATGATCAGTGAAGAAAGATTTTCAATGGATAAAGGCACAGGTCTGCATCCCAGAGATCAAAATCTGAAGTTCTTGACACCTTCAAGGAGCTGCCATCCCCAAGTGGAGCCACTGTTAGCCATCAGTAAATTTTTGTCATAGCAAATGATGGCTAAAACAGACCTTGAGTCTTCAAGTGATCATTTTCATAGAAAATCATTCATTCTTGAAGTCTACTTTTCCTTACCAGTTGTTGTTCCCTAAATTTTTGTTCCTTAAGAACTGTTGTGCCTTAAAAATTAGAGTTGTTCCCTTCAAAACTGTTTCCTAAACAACCCCATTTTTCATCATTTCATTCACTCATTCTTGCCCTTTTTTATCCTCCTTTTCCTCTGAAAAAATATCCCTTTTTCCTTTTAATTTGCCCTTCATTATCCTCAAAAAGCCTTTGAAATTCCTTTTGAACCATGAAATCCCGTTTTTATGGTTTAAAACCCTTCCTTTTTACTCTATCAAAACTTGGAAAAAACCTTAAAAACCCTCAAAAACTTCTTCTGCCCATTCAAAGCCTTAAGCCCCTTTTTCACCCAAGTCCTAGCCCTTTTTCCGCATAAGAACGTGTGCCCATGACCAGAGCGCTAAGCCCATCGGCATCGGCCTTTTCTCTTTCCCCGTAACCTTTTTTCCTTTGTAAAATTTTTTTCCGCCGATGCGATTTTAAAACCCCCCAACGCTTAATCTTCTGCTTCATATGACTAATACCTGTGACCTTATGCAAGAAATCATCACATCGCATCATTTATATTGCATCGACGTTGTCACATGTTCATAACTTTGCCTCCCCTTCCCCCCCGCCGATGCGATAAGCCCTTATCTCTCTACCCCTGGTCACATATTACAACATGGGATCGTGTCCCGGGCCTTACTTCAGCCCTCATCGTGTCGCTCCATCGGCTTATCCCTTTCCTTTTCTTTTCCCCTCTGCAACAATGTGCCAATGAAATAATATCCCCCCTCTTTAGCTCCTAGCCACCTTATCCCTCCACAAGACCGTACCCCAACGCCAATGCTAAACCCCCATCGCATCGACTTTTCCATGAAAAACCTGCCTTTTCTTTGTATTTTTCCCGCTCCGATAATGATATCTCGATGAGATCTACACCGTAGATCCATAGGATCTGAAGGCCCACGTTTCACCCTATGATCTCCCGAAACCTTTCTATCTGTCACCTTTCTCACCAATCTCTGCTGTGGATTTGTTTTAATCCAACGATCATCATTGATCCTGACACCCAATCTCGTCAAGGGACCTACCATCCATTGCATAAAGCGCCTGCCCTATCACAAGATTCCACTTGGTTCCCACTTTCTCTCCACCCGAGCAAAATTTTCATCGCACTCGGTCCGCATTGTCAGATCCCATCCCCTTCATCCGACGGCTGTTGTTGCATATCGCGCAATTTTTGCGACCGGAGTTTAACACTCCAAAGTCACGCGATACCAGAGGTTTTTTCAAAAGACAAGTGTCGCGTAGTGTGTGGAATCGCGTTCAATCACGTTTAAACCACTTACCACCCGAATTGAACGCGATAACCATTCTTGGTATTTCAAAAACCGCTTTTGCCAAAATTCGCGCCAAATGCTATTATTAAATCGGATTTTCGCCGGTTTTCTTCATAAAAAACGTTTTTACCTGCATATTTACTCTTCTGCACTACTCCTTTGCCTCTGACAGCCTCTGCATGCATTTTTCCCCTCCCTCGCAGGATTTTATAATAAATTTGTGGTTTTTGCAGGTTTTGATAATAGTTTTTAAGGCTAAGAGCCTTCTCGCGGTTCAATAAAGAGCGCAGCTGAAAATTGCCCAACTCTAAAAGCCTAAAGTGCTGCTGAATAAAGCTTCCAGAGTGTACATTCAAGCTTTTAATCCATGTTTCATCAACATGGGTTATTCAAATAGAACCTTCAGCACGCCAAGGTACCTGTTCACAGCAGAGAAGAGATCACGCATAAAATATGGAAGGATTAATGCATAAAGCCGAAGATTAAGAGCTTAACCCTACAGTTAAAGGAACCGGCTTAAAGCACCAAAGCCTAATTCAGTTGAGAAGGTAGATGACACAGCCCATAACACTAAACACAATCAACATATAAGGATTGAAGACCCCAAAGTGATTGATCAAGGCCCTAAAGCAGAATCAAAGTTATGATAGTGTTTTAAAGCTACAAAAACAGACAGGTTAGTAAAAGAAGCCTCCAAATGCCACATCATCGAGGCTATTAATCTTCAAAATGACACCTACAAGCCTTCCACCTAAAAAGGCATGCATATTAATTACATAGTCAGAGATATTTCTAAAGACATCTCAGGATTAATTGCCAGCCTACAAAAGCCCCCAAAGTCAAAAAAAGTGACTGAAGTTGATGAACTTTAATGTAATAATAAATTAGCAGAGTTAATTCATGTCATTCCTTCTCCATTTGGCCCTTCAAAGGCCGAGAAGCTCTTACTCCGCATTAATTGAACAGATGAACCCTTCTTACACTCCACCTCCTCATTCTTCTATAAATACTTCTGTAGAAGACAATATAGAGGTTGGTATCTGGATATCTGTCGTATGTAAATAGATTTTGAAGCTGTTGTAGCTCTGTTTTGTAATTGAAGACACATAAGCTGAGATGAGAAGTTTGAAGCTGTAAAGACCCATTGGACTTGAAGATTGTAACTAGTTTGAACATCAAATACAAATAGTTGATTTATGGGATCCTGGTCTATGTCAATGGTGATGTGTTTCTCACTATAAATTTTTATTTTCTTATTGTTTCCATTCTGTCCACTTTTCTCTGATAAAGAACAGCAAACATAGATTAGGATTTACTTTTTAAGTACCCTAAATCTCACGGATAAATCTTTATCCTTTATGTTTTGTTCTAAATGTGTTTTGAAGGTAATTCAATAGAGTATAACCAGTGAAGTGTTGGTAAGCCCATGTTTCTTGAGTAAAACTTGAGATATTGTCTTTGAATGTTCTTGAAAAGTATGCTAATTAAAGATTGAGCTAGAGAAGTCTATGGTTAGCCTTGTCCTCTAGTTTCTTGTCTAACATTTGCTTTGAAAAGTTCCCTTAAGAGTATGTTGAAAGCAGGCTTGTTTAAAAGTACTTACCTGATCTTAGACTACTTTTTATGTTTATCATGAATGTTTTCCTTTTGAGAATATGTTGAAAGCAGGCTAAGTTAAAAGTCTTTACTTGATCTTAAGCTGTTCTTTGTTTTTAAATGTTTTCTCTTGAAATAATATCAAAGCAGGTTAGTTTAAAAGTACTTACCTGATCTTAGGTTACTTTTGTGTTTTTCCCTTAAGTGCATGTCAAAAGCAGGCTAGTTTAAAAGTACTTACCTGATCTTAGACTGCTCTTTGTTTCTTCATGTGTTTTACTTCTTTCACTTCATTTCTTATTGTTTCATTCCATAAAATCAACTTAAAGAGATCATTTTACATGGATGACTTGCCCCATGGACCACTCGTGAAACTTCTTGTGCAATTAAATCCTATTATGACTCCATAGCGCAATGGATTGATGTTGTTCTTGCTTCTCTTATCAACTGAAACATTCCTTCATTTACTAACACCTTCACCCTTCATACAGACTTCCTTCATCTTCATGTTATCCTGCCCAACCAAAAAAAAACAAACAACCTTGTTCTTCATATCTAGCATAAAATCATACTTGAAGCCTTAAAGATCATATCTTTGAACACATACATAGAGAGATCCCTCTCTGAATCTAGGATGGCTAGGTCCTCAGATTCCAAAGTGGTTTGATGTAGGCTCTGTAGCATTTTTACTTGCCAATCTTGCAAACTACGAAGACCTAACAACTTGAAAACTTTACAGCCTCGCTTGAATTTTTTTCAGTAAACTCAGGTCTTTCACCACTAATTTCTTCTTCAAAACATAAGCATGCATGCACTATTGTCCTGCATGAGACAAATGAAGTCAAAAATGGCCAACTGTTTTCAAATTTGAAAGGACCAATGACAACTGACACCTAATCGATGACAAATGACCCCTAATAATTACAATGAATGGTTGCATGCGTGAAGGAGAACTCGTGGATGACACCTAATGATGAGGAATTTAACTATATTTAACAGATGTGACAGCTCAAACGCAAAACTGAGAATCCTCGATTTCGTAGCGCATGATTTGCAAATTCAAGTTTTTGCGCTACAAAATCACCAGCGTTTTCGTAGCGCAAAATCAACTTTTTACACTGAGCGCGCTACAGAAATGTGGTTTCGTGGCTTATTCATAAAATTTTCGAAAAAAAACGTTAATAATGGGTTTCAAAACGTGGCATAAGATCTTTGAAGAATGAAACAATGTTAATGAACATTGTTTGGTGATGGAATGAGACTTTTAACCCATGATCTAGACCTTTAAAAATATAAAAATGACTCTAACCCTATCTAGCACTATGACTTAGGAACAAGTGTAACTGACCAAGTTTCAGAAAGTTTTTATAGTGATAACAGTGGCTCCACTTGGGATAGTCTGCCCCTGTGGTACACTAAGAACCTGTAGCTCCAGTGCTGCTATCCATCCTTTAGAATAAAACTCTGAAATTCTGTCCAGCCTACTTCAAACTGTACCTACTAAAAATGCTCAGTCAACCTTGAGATTCTTTGCATACTCCTACCTACCCTAGCAGCTGCAAACTCCTTTTAGCTCAATCAATATGAAATTTCCAATGAAGCCAATCATCAATCTGATCTGACACTTGAATCTCTTGACTGTGCTTGAACCAAAAGTGAACATGATGCTGAGATGACCAAAACAACTTATAATGTATCTGATCTTCATAATGCAAATGAAAATGAAACATTGGGGTGCAAAGCTTTGCCATATATTCAGCTATAGGGTCAAAGAAAACATGGTCAGTTTGATGGTTCTCGTGATATTCTGCAGCGTTGGACAACTCATCCATACTTTGATCAACCACATAATACTTCAGTTGCGTGCTTTTAAACTGCTTTTCAAAATGATTTACAAAAACAGTGTATTCTTCCTCCATATTTAAGAAGAAAGGTAGAAACACCCCCTCTTTGTGTTTTGGCATTAAAATCATTTGAAAAGATTGATCTTGATCATGAATACTATGAGATTTAATTTTATCTTTTGAAACTTGAATGTCCTTTTCAATGTTCTCTGTAAATTCATCCACAAACTGAAACTTATCCTCTGACTTGCACTCAAATGATTTCAGATTAGAAGACAATGGTAAAGAAAAAAATTTACTCAATTTTTCATTAATGTAATCATCATTTGATATAGACTGATGCAAGAAATGACATGAAGAATCAACCTTTTCCTATACCTGAGGATTGTAGAAAAAATTTTCCAATATTTTCTCTTGCTGTTTGAACTAATTCTCATTCTCCTGATGATCAAGGGATTGACAAACCTGCTGCAAATTTTCCTCAAACTCAGAGGATATGATATGATTTTCATTAGTAAATTCCTGCTGGGTTTCATTTTCATCTAAGGGAGATTTTATCCTTTATTCTTGGTGTTCTTCTTTTTTATGAAAGGTATTGTCATGAAGGGCCTCTAAAATTTCCTCATCCATGAACTCATCATCTTCATAAAAATTCTCCAAATATTCAATAAATTCACAGAATATTTACAACAATCTTTGACCAGTAATAAGGAGGGATGACACTCTTTATACATCTCATAGAATTCATCATGAAAATTAGCAAGAGAATATAATGAACCATTTGCTAAACCTTTATACCAAGACCATGCGTTTCCTTCAAGAGTGGTCATAAACATCTTCATAAGACAGTATTCAGGGATCTGAACTTTAAGACTATGTACATGCAGATGAAACCTAACCAAATGAAGAGCAACATTTTCTTTCTTTTCATCTTTGAATATTGGAAGATCATCTAAAAAATCAACCTTTGGCATAGGATTTGGAAAACCATGGATATGAGACCAATTCATAGGAGCATACCTAGCATTCATTCTTGCAATGGAACTCATATTGAAACTTCATCAAGCTACTGATCTTCTAACAGTGGAGTCACCTTCCAATTTGTTATTTGATGTGTGGAGTCGCCAAGGTAGTGTTGCAGCCTCTAACAGATTATGAGCTCCTGCTACCTTCAGAAGTTCAGCTTCTTGATTACGGGAATGAATAATCTTCAGGCTCCCGACAGATGCACCAAAATGTTATCACCAAAATAGGACCCTGATAGGCTGCTGATCAGACCACTTCAGTGTAACTATTTCAAACCAATATTTTAGCTGAGGCTTAGCCTCCTTAGCCTGAGAGGGCTCCCTCAAGGGTTAATGATTTTGTATAAAGATAGATGGCTAACTCTATGGCTTGTGGTTTTGTATGTTTGCAGGTTGAAAGATGAAGACAAGATACCATTGGGCTATGGAGTCAGTGATAGGGATAAGATAACAAAATAGCTCTTCTTGTAAAACTGAGGCTTGTATATACTTCAATGAAAGGATGACACATTCAGGAAAGTATCAATATCTTGAGGTTCAAAGGAAATCAGAGCATGTGTGCATGAATTCTGAGTCATGATACATCAAGGTATTGAAAGGAGAGTATTTAACAGAGATTTATCCAAGATTAACACTTAAAGGAAGTCAAGGCATGAATGACCATGAATTCTGAGTAATAAGCATCAAACATTGAATAAAACCATCCACAGATAGGACCTAAGAACTCAATTCACCATAAATTAACACTTAAAGGAAGTCAGAGCATGTTCCCATGAATTCTGAGTAATAAGTATCAAAACTATGGAAGTAAAACACATGATAGAAGATAAAGCTCACTGAAGTACACTTAGAATCTCAGCTTCAGAAAAGTTAAACTGCTTCTATATATATCAGCTCCTCCAAAGTATTTACAAAAGTAGCCAGTTCTGATAACATTTTCCAACCCTATGCAATTCAATTTCTTCCCTCTTAGAGAGTGGTCATTACATCCTTGGATTCCTTCCAAACATTTGAGAATAAATTCAAATTTGACACCTATCAACTTCTAAACAAATTTCATTTACTAACTATCTTACAGTCCTAATACAACTAGGACTAAAACACTATTTATTATATCTTAACAACCTTTAACAACCTTATCTAATCATTAAAAACTATGCCTGACAGCTATTTCTTCTAGACTTCGACCATGATGTTTTTTATCTTCTTGTTGTTAGACCCCATCAACCTGCTTCTTATCCATTCCTGCAAAATAGGAGCATGTTCCTTGTATAATAGCTGAATGCCTCATTTCTGTCCATTCGAACCAACTGCTGAAGAACTGGTGCTCAAAATATGTGGCAAATGTCTTATAACCTTCATTTGAATTTGACCTTCCAGCTGTGCAAATCCCCAACCTCCAAAATGGTGCAAAAACTGTCAATACTGATGCGCTACGAAACTGTTGAGTTTGTTGTTTTCGTAGCGCAGAATTTTCCTTTTAAAATCATGCTTCAAACCTCCATTTTTATGTGCCAAACCTCCTGGATATTCATTGATATTCTACATATACCTCCCACTAGCATCAAATCTCAAAACCAAACCCTTTTCACCTTTGAAAGTTGCAAAAATTCTTCAAACTGCATCCTACAACAGTTTCGTAGCACGCCATGAAACTGCTGTGTGTCACTTTTAGCAGTTTCGTAGCGCGCTACGAAACTGCTGAATCTTCACTTTTCACAGCTTCCTTCCAAAATTTTAGTTTTCAAACCTTTAATACTATATTTCCAGGTGTATATCAGCTTTCATAACCCATAAACATCAACTTTAAACAACTCCAAAAATGAGATATTACCACATAACTTCAAAATTTTGTTAAAGGATGACACTTACTGTTTGCACTTATTTTAGCTGTGGCTGATCTTCAAACTGTGCTAGCTGTATTTCTAGGTCTTCTACTCTCCTCTTAAGCCTTCTATTGTTTTCCCTTAGCTTGGTATTAACCATCTTAATATATTTTTCTTCTTTGATTGCAGGTAGGGTCCATATGAAGAATTGAGCTTGACTATCAATTAATTCAGGGTTTGGATTTTTCTCCATCTCCCATAGTTCTTTCATCCTTTCATAGTTTTCCCTTTCTTCTGCATGCACTCTCACCTTTTTCTTCAACTTATCAATCTCATTATTTTCAAATCTAAGTTTGTCTTTGACATCTTCATAGCTGCTCTTTTCCTTTTGAATATTGAAAACCTTGTTTCTGTCTTCAGCAAATTAGCAAATTAGCAATCAGAGCTTCCTGTTGAATGAACTGGCTCACTTGGTAAATGATTTAAACCTCGCTTGACAACAATTATGCCCCCACCAGCAATGAATTTCAAACTCACTTGATAGCAAGATTTGAAAATACTGATATAACCTGAATTTGAATGAGCAGCCTCGTTTGAATTTGTTTCAATTTTGCCTCGCTTGAAATATAGTTTCACAGCCTCGCTTGAAAACTTTACAACCTCGCTTGAATTTGTTTCAGTAAACTCAGGTCTTTCACCACTAATTTCTTCTTCAAAACATAAGCATGCATGCACTATTGTCTTGCATGAGACAAATGAAGTCGAAAACGACCAACTGTTTTCAAATTTGAAAGGACCAATAACAACTGACCCCTAATCGATGACAAATGACCCCTAATAATTACAATGAATGGTTGCATGCATGAAGGAAAACTCGTGGATGACACCTAATGATGAGGAATTTAACTGTATTTGACAGATGTGACAGCTCAAACGCAAAATTGAGAATCCCCGATTTCGTAGCACATGATTTGCAAATTCGAGTTTTTACGCTACGAAATCACCAGCATTTTCATAGTGCAAAATCAACTTTTTACGCTGAGCGTGCTACGAAAACGTGGTTTCGTGGCTTATTCATCAAATTTTCAAAAAAAAAAAACTTTTAAAATGGGTTTCAAAACATGGCATAAGATCTTTGAAGAATGAAACAAGGTTAATGAACATTGTTTGGTGATGGAATGAGACTTTTAACCCATGATTTAGACCTTTAAAAATATAAAAATGACTCTAACCCTATCTAGCACTATGACTTAGGAACAAGTGTAACTGACCAAGTTTCAGAAAATTTTTATAGTGATAACAAATTTTCCCCTTGTCCTTCTCTACCTGATTGGAACAACCTGATGTAGAAATTTAAATAATATTATGATGTATTACCGAACTCTCCTGATCTAAAAATTAAATCTACTATGAAATACATAATCCTTCTACTTAATTCTTTGCGGAAATTAAATCGCCAATTGCAAACACATGAAGAAAAATCAATTGCACATAACAAGATGTTTTTACCAGGAAAGCATAAAGCTAAAAACCCCAACAATCATATATTATGTATATCATGGATCATGAAAAAATCTCATACAAAGCTCTAGCTCCAAGAGCTCTTAGTACAATATACAATCGTCTCACACTGTCATACAAAAATTGGTTCACACATGCACCAATTTACTGCCTCCTGACAACCTACCTCCACTGCACAATCCCTGATGGGCAAGAACCTCTGAATGATTTTGATATGGCTAGCCTTGACTGTGTGGATGCATTTAATGCACCACTATAGTCACAATTGATAGTCAACCAGACCCTTTCACCTATCTCTCAACTGGGTCTCCACTGGATCTGATATGCATGTAGTTAATAGTAGTAAATCTTCAGTTGCATGTGAGACCATTGCTTGTGAATTAATTAAATAATTAATTCACTAATCTCAAACTAGTGTATGTTCAGTTACAACTAGCACAACTGATTTTAACTCGCTTAACTGAGTTAAACCTCTTTACAACTCACATAAATACACATCCAACTCTGTTACAACATCGAATCACTCAGTTACAACTAAGGTCACTCTGCATGTCCCACCAACCAACTTCTTAACTCGAAATTCCTATAGCTAACTGATTTTCCACTTCAGTTAACTATTTTCAAGTGCTCCATGAGAATAGATTAATATTTATTTTCCAACTACTATTTTTATCCCTTTATTTATTTTCCAACTATTATAAAGGGATAAAAATAGTCGACATGCATCTATAAATAGACTTCGCACATAAATCTAAAAATATAACATAATTTATAAATAGAATTTTCTCACAATCTATAAATAGACTTCTGCTATAAATAGATTTTTCTCATCTATTCTAAAAATAGACTTACACCTAAAAATAACCTGTGTGGGCCCCACCTAGTGTAGGTGCTTAATTTTCACTAGGATCAAGGATGTTGTTTCCAGATGCCCATTTCACTGTTTCTTGTTGCAAACTTCAACACTCCCTCTCAACAAGAAAGGAATTTCTTTGCATGCGAGATGCAACTCCATGCATGCGCCCTGCAACCTTTGCATGCAACACTTCCGAAACTAAATAGCCTCCAAACAACTGAATCAATATAATGCATCTGTCATCAAAGTCTTATGACTTTTTCTTAGCTATTGCACATGTCTTCAGGAACCACTGCACTGTTGAACTCTACACCCATGCACTCTGCACTTGCTGTCAACTTTGATCCGCACTCCAGTGTCCGACACTGTCCCTTTAATCTGACTGCATAAATCCAACTGATCCTGCTACTGCTGCTCTGTGGGCTCCTCCTAGCCAGGTTCAATTCATGAGTTCCACACCATCTCAATGAATACTGCCCAAAATTTCTTCTTGGGATTATCCATGCATGTCGCTCCACCTCTCACCTGGTGGTATAGCCGCATGCACTCCCTCTACCCATATTGCTCGAAATTTCTCTGCATGAGTGGTTTCTCCCACTCCATGATCCTCCGCATGTGGTTTCTCCATATATTGAGGTTCACTCTTACCTGCATGCAAATCCAGCTCCCTTTCAAGGGTCAATTGCATGACTTTCTCACACTTCCCAATGGTAGGAAGCTCTGTAGAAATCACATCTACATCAAGTCTATAGAGATTCTTTTGCATCTCCAGTTGTGGCTGCTCCACAACCTTTTGAGACTGCTTCTCAGGCTGCATGTTGATAGGCTCCCTCTCAACCACCAAGTCACTAACCTCTGCTTTTCTCCTCAAAGCTTTGCATGCATCTTGTACCTCAGTGCATGTAGGTTCTTGGCTTGCGCACATTGTAATTGTGCAGTCATCGCAAAATTTTCTAACAAAAGAGTTTATTTTAAATCGACGACATCTCCCTCATCCGAGCTCTGATTCGACCGATTTGTTTTTTCAATTTGGGTATTTTTTCACAAGGAATCCAAATATGCTATTTGTTTCTGAAAAATTTGCATAAAATTTTTCAAATATTCTCTGCAAACTTGTGCACCCAAATAATTCTTTCTCTCATACCATGTAGAAAATTTATAACACACCTCTGATACCATGTAGAAATTTAAACAATATTGTGATGTATTACGAGAATCTCTTGATCTAACAATTAAATCCACTATTAAATACATAATCCTTCTACTTAATTCTTTGTGGAAATTAAATCTCCAATTGCAAACACATGAATAAAAATCAATCACACATAACAAGATGTTTTTACTGGGAAAACATAAAGCTAAAACCCCCAACTATCATATATTATGTATATCACGGATCATGAAACAATCTCATACAAAGCTCTAGATCCAAGAGATCTCAGTACAATATACAATCGTCTCACACTGTCATACAAAAATTGGTTCACACATGCACCAATTTACCGCCTCCTGACAACCTGCCTCCATTGCGCAATCCCTGATGGTCAAGAACCTCTAAATTATTTCGATATGGCCAGCCTTGACTGTGCAATCCTCATAAGAATCTCCAATGTGTGTGTGGATGCATTGAATGCACCATTATAGTCACAACTGATAGTCAACCGGACCCTTTCACCTATCTCTCAACTGGGTCTCCAGTGGATCTGACATGCATGTAATTAATAGTAGTAAATATTCAGTTGTATGTGAGACCACTTCTTGTGAATTAATTAAATAATTAATTCACTAATCTCTCACTAGTGTATGTTTAGTTACAACTAGCACAACTGAGTTAAACTACTTTACAACTCACATAACTACACATCCAACTCTGTTATCTTGGATTCACCTAATCTAACAATGTACTAAAGCTAAATACTGAATCACTTCTACAAATATTTTGCGGAATTAAAATCACAATCACATGAAGCAAAGAAGAATAGATTAAAACCACAACACCAGATATTCCCAGGGAAATCTTGTTGCTCAAAACCCCTCTATCATATATTGTATATTCCACAAGGAATCATGAAACAATTACATACAAAACTCTAATCACAAGAGCCCTCAATCCATCAGCTAATTGTCTCACACTGTCATACAAAAATTCGAAAATCCCTTAGCCAATTTACTGTCTCTAGACAACCTGCCTTGCTCACGCAGTACTTGATGAATGCAATCCTTAATCACAAAGAATTCCTACCTTCCTCAACTGCGCTGAGTATCATGGGCATCCTGTGGTGTTATAACTACACCTGGGTATCCTGCTGATATCACAACTGATAGTTACCCTTCCCTTTCACCTAGAACTCAACTGGGTCTCCACTGGATCTGACATGTATGCAGTTAATAATAGTAAAAACATCAATTTCATGTGAGATCACTACATGTGAATTAATTAATATTTAATTCACTTGATCTCTCACTACTGTATCTGCAGTTACAACTAGCACAACTGACTTTAACTCACTTAACTAAGTTAAACTGATTTACAACTTGCATTAACTAATGCACCACTGCACTTCTAACTCTATTACAACTAGAATCACTCTGATACAACTCAAGTCAACCTACATGTCCCACCAACCAACCTCTTAACTCGAAATTCCTTCAACTAATTGGATTTCCACTTCATTTAACTGATTTCAAGTGCTCCATGAGAATAGATTAATATTTATTGTCCAATTATTATTAAGAGATAATAATAACCGACATGCATTCTATTTTTAGACATGCAATCCACGAACCGAATTTGCACATGCATTCCAAAAATAGATGCCCATCCATAAATATAATTTTCTCAACCATCTATCAATAGACTCCCGCTATAAATAGAATATGTTCACCATTCTAAAAATAGGCATACGCCTAGAAATAGCATCTGTGGGCCCCACCTAGTGTAGGTGCTTAATTTTCACTAGGATCAAGGATGTTGCTTCCGGATGCCAATTTCACTGTTTCTTGTTGCAAAATTCAACATGTTGAGGTTTGCAACAAGAAACAGTGAAATTGGCATCCGGAAGCAACATCCTTGATCTTAGTGAAAATTAAGAACCTACACTAAGTGGGGCCCACACAGGCTATTTTTAGGTGTATGTCTAGTTTTAGAATGGTAATAAAAGTCTATTTATAGTGGGAGTCTATTTATAGATGCATGTCTATATATAGATGTATGTGCAAGTTCTATTCATAGATTTCATGTCTATTTATATATGCATGTCGACTATTATTATCCCTTAATATTAGTTGGAGAATAAACAATAATCTATTCTCAATGATCACTTGGAAATAGTTAACTAAAGTGGCAAATCAGTTAGCTAAGTGAATTTTGAGTTAAGAGGTTGGTTGGTGGGACATGCAGGTTGACTTGAGTTGTAACTGAGTGATTCGAATTGTAACATAGTTGGAAGTGCCGTGGTGCACTAGTTAATGCAAGTTGTAAATCAGTTTAACTTAGTTAAGTGAGTTAAATTCAGTTGTGCTAGTTGTAACTGTAGATACACTAGTGAGAGATCAAGTGAATTAAATATTAATTAATTCACATGTAGTGATCTCACATGTAGCTGATGTTTTTTACTATTATTAGCTACATGCATGTCAGATCCAGTGGAGACCCAGTTGAGACTCAGGTGAAAGGGATGTGTAACTATCAGTTGTGATATTAGCAGGCTACCCAGGTGTAGTTATAACACCACAGGATGCCCATGATACTCAGCGCAGTTGAGGAAGGCATAAATTCTTTGTGATTAAGGATTGCTTTCATCAAGAACTACGTGAGCAAGGCAAGCTGTCTGGAGGTAGTAAATTGGCTAAAGAAATTGCCAATTTTGTATGACAGTGTGAGACAATTAGCTGATGTAATGAGGGCTCTTGTGAGAAGAGTTTTTTTATGTAATTGTTTCATGATTCCTTGTGGAATATACAATATATGATAGAGGGGTTTGGAGCAGTAATCTTTCCCTGGGAATATCTAGTGTTGTGGTTTTGATCTATTCTTCTTTGCTTCATGTGATTGGAAATTGTGCTGTTTTTAATTCTGCAAAACATTTGTAGAAGAGATTCAATACTTAAATTTAGCATATTGTTAGAACGGGTGAATCCAAGATATACATGCATTTTTTTGTATAATTTCTACATGGTATCAGAGCTGTGTTATAAATTTTCTACATGGTATGAGAGCAGGAATTATTTGGGTGCGCGAGTTTGCGGAGAATATCTGAAAATTTTAATGCAAAATTTTCAGAAAAAAATAGCATATTTTGATTCCTTGCGAAAAAATACCCAAATTGAAAAAACAAATTGGTCGAATCGGACCTCGGATGAGGGAGATATCATCGATTTAAAATCAGCTTTTTTGTTAGAACATTTTGTGATGGCGGGAAAATTACAATGTGCGCGAGTTGGTGAAGGAAAAGTTTTCCTTCGACACAAAGCAATAGGACAAGCCAAGAAGATTGGGATTCATGTGAAGAATCTCTATAGATTTGATGTAGATTTGATTTCTATAGAGCTTCCTACCATTGGAAGTGTGAGAAAGCCATGCAATTGACCCTTGAGAGGGAGCTAGATTTGCATGCAAGTAAGAGTGAACCTCAAGATGTGAAGCAACCACATGCGGAGGATCATGGAGTGGGAGCAACCACTCATGCATAGAAATTTTGAGCCAGATGGGTAGAGGGAGTGCATGCACATATACCACCAGGTGAGAGGTGGGGCGACATGCATGGATAATCCCAAGAAGAAATTTTGGGCAGGATTCATTGAGATTATGTGGATCTCATGAATCGAACGTGGCTACGAGGGGCCCACAGTACAACAGTAGCAGGATCAGTTGGATTGATGCAGTCAGATGTTGTGAGGACATGAAATCAAAGTGACAGTTTCGGATACTGGAGCGTGAATCAAAGTTGACAGCAAGTGTAGAGTGCATGGATGCAGAGGTCAACAACGCAGTGGATCCAGAAGACATGTGCAGTTGGTACCAGTAGAAGTCAAAATACTTTGATGACAAATGCATTATATTAATTCATTTTTTTGGAGGCTATTCAGTTTCAGAAGTGTTTGCATGCAAGTGTTGCATGTGTGAGAAACACTAGAGAAGTGTTGCATACAAAAGTTGCAGGGCGCATGCAAAGGTTGCAGGAAGAATGCATGGAGTTTCACGCCACATGAAAATACATTCCTTTCTTTTTGAGAGGGAGTGTTGAAGTTTACAACAAGAAACAATGAAATTGGCATCCAGAAGCAACATCCTTGATCCTAGTGAAAATTAAGCACCTACGCTAGGTGGGGCCCATACATGCTATTTTTAAGTGTATGTCTATTTTTAGAATGGTGAGAAAATTCTATTTATAGTGGGAACCTATTTATAGATGCATGAGAAAATTATATTTATAGATGCATTTCTATATATAGATGTATGTGAAAGTTCTATTTATAGATTGCATGTCTATTTATAGATGCGTGTCGACTATTATTATCCCTTAATATTAGTTGGAAAATAAACAATAATCTATTCTCAATGAGCACTTGGAAATAGTTAACTGAAGTGGAAAATCAGTTAGCTAAGTGAATTTTGAGTTAAGAGGTTGGTTGGTGGGACATGTAGGTTGATTTGAGTTGTAACTGAGTGATTCTAGTTGTAACATAGTTGGAAGTACAGTGGTGCATTAGTTAATCCCTGATGAATGCAATCCTTAATCATAAATAATTTCAGCCTTCCCCAACTGTGCTGAGTATCATGGGCATCCTGTGGTGTTTTAACTACACCTGGGTAGCTTGCTAATACCACAACTAATGTTTACACTTCCCTTTCAACTAGATCTCAACTGGGTCTCCACTGGATTTGACATGCATGCAGTTAATAATAGTAAAAACATCAGTTGCATGTGAGATCACTGCCTGTGAATTAATTAATATTTAATTCACTTGATCTCTCACTGGTGTATTTGCAGTTACAACTAGCACAACTGACTTAACTCACTTAACTGAGTTAAACTGATTTACAACTTGCATTAAATAATGCACCATTGTGCTTCCAACTCTGTTACAACTAGAATCACTCTATTTCAACTAGAGTCACTCTGCATGTCCC
The DNA here is from genome assembly GCA_034641835.2 of Pinus albicaulis. NCBI lineage: Eukaryota > Viridiplantae > Streptophyta > Pinopsida > Pinales > Pinaceae > Pinus > Pinus albicaulis. Next base: position 456,215,369 of record CM076570.1, on the reverse strand, counting down.
ACCAACCAACCTCTTAACTCGAAATTCACTTAGCTAACTGATTTGCCACTTTCGTTAACTATTTCCAAGTTCTCCTTTAGAATAGATTATAGTTTAATGTCCATATAATATTAAGGGATAATAAAATAGACATGCATATATAAATAGACATGCACATACATCTATAAATAGTCATACACCTAAAAATATCCTATGTGGGCCCCACCTAGTGTAGGTGCTTAATTTTCACTAGGATCAAGGATGTTGTTTCCGGATGCCAATTTCATTGTTTCTTGTTTCTTGTTTCAAACTTCGACACTTGAAAATACTAAAACATCAAGGCCCAAGAGTAGGCATGAGGTTTCCATAATAGACATGGAGATCATGGTTCGACACAAGGATTGCATTTTCTGTCATAACTTGATTGACCAAAAGGCATAACCAAGACAAGGAAGAAGCACAGAGTGTTAGCCAAATGTTGCAGTGTCACCACGTCCTTTTCTATAATTCCACACTCATCTTTAGAGCCCACATGGGAAACCCTTCATGAAAAGTATCATTAAACAAAGAATAAAAGACAAAACACAACAAGGAAACAAAACCAAGAGGACAAACAAAAGGAGGTTGAACGAAAAGAGGATGCAAGACAAAAGTTAGAAAACATAAGAGAAACTACGGAAAACGAGTGCAGGATGAATGTGCAAAGGAAACTAACATGCAACTAAACCTACTCCTAATCTAACTAGTTAGAAGGTCGGGGTTATGTATAATCAAATTTCCAATGTAGCTAGTGTAGTTGTTCCCAACCTGCAATCACAAAGATATGATTGATTAAAATTGATATAAAGTAATGTGCAAGAGAAAAGATAAGAGCTTGAATAACTTGTAGAGAGAATTCAAGGTATCTCCTATCACTATAAAAATGTGTTATAATCAATACTTCTACCCAATTCACATTTTTACCTTTTTGATGAAAACCATAATTAAACAAGCCTCGAAACATTCTTGTGAATGCACCTTCATGTGCACTATACTTCTTGGAAATCGTGAGGGAATATCGAAAATTGTTGTTTGCGATGTAGCTTTCCAAGTAGGATTGATCCAACCATTCAAAAATTGGATCGTAAAATTCAAGATAGTCCTCTCAAGAACCCTGAAATATTTGAAAAGATGAATTTTCAATTAAAAGAATGGAGTCAGGATGAGAATATCATGAGGGAAAATGGATCTGATCATATTCAATAGGCATGACGCGATAGTGGGGACCTAACTTAAGCATTAGATAAGGCTGAAGTGCTTCAATTGCTTGAAAAATACCCAAATAACAAGATTTTAAACAATAAAGATCAAAGGATGTAACACAACTATCATCTAATCTGCTGATGAGAAAATGGTAAGTTGAATGAGAGTCATCAGAAACATAATCATGATCATATGGATTGATTAAAACATTAGATTCTAGATTTGTAGTTAACAAAGATAAATCAAAATGAACAGCTCTGAAAATGCTCTGAATAATAGAATCAACTTCCTCGCATGCCGAATGTGACAAACCGTTTTCCTGTAACTAGTGACAAACCGTAAAAGCATCACAATCATCAAAATAGTTGAAAAGGAATGCTAGTATAATGAACATACAAAACCAATTGGGATGTAATGGATGAAAAAGAGGAACCCAATTAAAAAATTGTCTCAAGCGCTTGCCAACACTCAAGAGGATTTATAGTGTCATGAAGACATTCACAAGAAAAACTAGGAGCTGATTATTCTCCATAACACTCAACATATATGAATTCTTTGGCCAAAGGTAATATTCAAATTGATCTTCTTTGCAATTCTACACATTCATGAAAGGTATACACTCCAAACCTAAATTCAATATAAGAGATTTTCATGAGGTTGAATTCACTACAACAATATGATAAGAAACTTGATCTCGAGAAAAAGGAAAATTGTAACAACAAATCCCAAAGTACATCAAGAACGAGTTTGCATCCAATGAAACAATACGAATGAAATAATTGCACGAAAAAACCTAGATCTAACATGGTTCAAAAATTTTACCAGGATTGCAAGGACTTGAAATAACCATCAACGAGATTTGAAGTGCCTCGACTTCCTGAAAAGTTCCGGAAATTTGAAAAGACATATAAGAACATTTTACAAACTAAGTCAGATTGCAAATTTCATGTGGACAACTGTTATTAATTGTAGAAATTTAATACAAAATATGTATTACCTGGATTCTCCTGATCTAACAATTATATGTCATTGTTAAATACAGAATCAGTTCTACAAAATCTTTGCGGAATTTAAAACACAATCGCCAATAGCAATATCATGAAGAAAGATCAATCACACATAACACAGATAATTTACTGGGAAAGCATAAAGCTAAAAACCCCAATATCTTCCATTATGTATTATAACATGGATCATGAAACAATTACATACAAAGCTATACTCCAAGAGCTCTTAGTACAATAGCTAACTGTCTCACACTGTCATACAAAAATTGGAAAATTACTTTTCCAATTTACTGTCTCCAGACAGCCTGCCTCCACTGCGTAATCCCTGATGGTCAAGAACCCTGAATGATTGATTCTTGCCTTCATTGACTGCACAATCCCTGATGGTCAAGAACCCCTGAATGATTGATTCTTGCCTGCATTGACTGCGCAATCCTCATAGGCACATCCAATGTGTGTGTGGTTGCATGTGTGCAACCGATAATGTCACAAATGATAGTCAATTTATCCCTTTCACCTACATCTCAACTGGGTCTCCACTGGATCTGACATGCATGTAGTTAATAGTAGTAAATATTCAGTTTCATGTGAGACCATTGATTGTGAATTAATTAATAATTAATTCACTTGATCTCTCACTAGTGTATCTTCAGTTACAACTAGCACAACTGAGTTAAACTACTTTACAAATTTCATAACTACAATTCCAACTTTGTTACAACTTCGAATCACTCAGTTAAAACTCAAGTCAACTTGCATGTCCCACCAACCAACCACTCAACTCGAAATTCCTATAGCTAATTGATTTTCCACTTCAGTTAACTATTTCCAAGTGCTCATTGAGAATACATTATTGTTTATTGTCCAACTAATTTTAAGGGATAATAATAGTCGACATGCATTATAAATAGACATGAAATCTATAAATAGAACTTGCACATACATTTATAAATAGACCTCATCTATAAATAGAATTTTCTCATGGATCTATAAATAGACATCCACCTAAAAATAGCTTGTGTGGGCCGCACCTAGTGTAGGTGCTTAATTTTCACTAGGATCAAGGATGTTGTTTCTGGATACCAATTTCATTGTTTCTTGTTGCAAACTTCAACACTCCCTCTCAACAAGAAAGCTATGTCTTTGCATGCAACATGCAACTCCATGCATACGCACTGCAACCTTTGCATGCACCATGAAACTCCATGCATGCGCCCAACAACCTTTTCATGAAAAATTTCTGAAACTGAATAACCTCTAAACAACTGAATCAGTATAATACATCTATCATCAAAGTCTTCTGACTGCTGCTGATACCAACTACACATGTCTTCTGGATCCATTGCGTTGTTGACCTCTACATCCATGCACTCTGCACTTGCTGTCAACTCTGATCCGTGCTCTAGTATCTGACAGTGTCACTTTGATTTCATGTCCTCACGACATTTGACTGCATCAATCCAAATGATCTTGCTATTGCTGCTCCATGGGCTCCTCATAGCCAAGTTTGATCCATGAGATCCACACCATCTCAATGAATCTTGCCCAGAACTTTCTTCTTGGGATTACTCATTCATGTCGCCCCATCTCTCACTTGGTGGTATAGCTGCATTCACTCCCTCTGCCCACCTGGCACGTAATTTCTCTGCATGAGTGGCTGCTACCACTCCATGATCCACATCTTGTGGCTGCTCCACATCCTGAGGTTCACTCTTACCTGCATGCAAATCCAGCTCCCTCTCATGGGTCAATTGCATGGATTTCTCACACTTCCCAACAAGAGGAAGCTCTGTAGAAATCCCATATACATAAAGTATATAGATATTCTTAACTCGAATCCCACCCTTCTTGGCTTTCTCTATTTCTTTGTGTCACAGGAGAACTTTTCCTTCACTAAAGACAACATCATAGCCTCTATCCTCTAACATTGCGACTATGACTAAATTTTTCTTCAAACCTGGTACATGCATTACATCTTTTAAATGAAAGAGTTTACATAATTCCATCTGAAAGTTAATGGTACCAATGATAGTCACACTGTATCGTCCATCGTCGCCAAACTCAATATGCATCTAGAGATCTTTCCCCTCCAAGTCACTGAAAAGTTTCTTATCTCTCTTCATGTGAAAGGAAGCACCACTATCCAAGTACCACCCCAATCCCAATGCACTTGACACCATGCATGAAATCAATGAGAAGTAAAGCTCAAATTGCGAGGCAAGAGCCTCACAAGCTACAACTCCAACAACCATCTTGTTCTTCTTCTTTTGTGGACAATTTGTGGCAATATGTCCATACTCGTGACAATGAAAACACTTCACTTTGGACATTTTGTGCTCCTTGCCATCTTCACCTAAGATTTAGAATGGACTTTCTTCCCCTTCCCCTTCTTCACCTTGGCATCCTAAGCACAATCATCTTCATCATCATGCTTTGATGAAGAGCCATCTCTGGTGTTCCGCGTGAACTCCTCCTACACCAAATCCGACCACAGTCATTCCCAATTCGGAAATTTTTCTTGTCCGTTGACAGAGTCTTCATAACTATGCCAACTCTTAGGAAGTCACAAGAGATCCAAACTCACCAAATCATCATCATAAACACTTATTCCTACACTCCCAAGTTTATCCCGACAATGGAAAAAAAATTGTTTAGTATACCAGAATAGTGTCGTTCTTTTCCATCTTGATCTTCCTAAGTTTATCTTTGAGCGCCAATTTCCTATGGTCGCTGCTACTTTGGAATAGATCCGTCAAAGCCTTCCATATAGCATATGGTGTGGCTTTTCATCTCAAAGCCTTCCTACATCTTAACTGGGTCTCCACTGGATCTGAGATGCATGTAGTTAATAGTAGTAAATCTTCAGTTGCATGTGAGACCACTGATTGTGAATTAATTAATAATTAATTCAATTGATCTATCACTAGTGTATCTTCAGTTACAACTAGCACAATTGATTTTAACTCACTTCACTGAGTTAAAATACTTTACAACTTTCATAACTACACTTCCAACTCTGTTACAACTTCGAATCACTCAGTTAAAACTCAAGTCAACTTGCATGTCCCACCAACCAACCACTCAACTCGAAATTCCTATAGCTAACTGATTTTCCACTTCAGTTAACTATTTCCAAGTGCTCATTGAGAATAGATTATTGTTTATTTTCCAACTAATATTAAGGGATAATAATAATTGACATGCATCTATAAATAGACATGCAATCTATAAATAGAACTTGCACATACATCTATAAATAGAAATCATCTATAAATAGAATTTTCTCATGCATTTATAAATAAACATCCACTTAAAAATAGCCTGTGTGGGCCCCACCTAGTGGGCCCCACCTAGTGTAGGTGCTTAATTTTCACTAGGATCAAGGATGTTGTTTCCGAATGCCAATTTCACTATTTCTTGTTGTAAACTTCAACATTGATTAAGTTAATAGAATCATCATTATCTAGATCACAACTATCTACATCACTGGTTTGATCATATTTTTCAACTTCAACAAACATATTACTCAAGTCATAATATTCTTTTGATCGTAAATCTAAAGATGTATGAATCGGAGAAATCTCGTGATCACACTTTTTCAAAGAGTTTCCCCCATACAAAACAAGAGACGATAAGGGATGGAATGGATGCTCTATTGTTTCATTTCTTTCTTCTTCATCATGTATATCCTCACTATCCTATGACATTTCAACATTCAACTCGTGATATAACAAACTTGAAGAGCATTAAGAGTCTCCATTACAAGTTGATGCATTGTAAAAACTAAAACACAAAGGATAGAGAGGTGAAGAGGAAGAAGTATTCATAAGTGAATTTTCTTTGATCGAAAAAAATTTAGGATCTAAATATTTCAAAATAGAATATTCTTGAGAAACTAAAAGGTCAATTGGTTCACTTAGGAATTCATCATCATATGTATCAACGAATTCATCCTCGTCAGAATGATTGTTTCCCATGAATTGAGATTGATTACACACATTGGTTGCAATTGATTGACTACCAAGATTACCATATTCAATATCAGCCAAGAATTAGGAAACATCAGCTTCACATGAAGGAGTTTGAAAAATAGAATAAATATTGAAAGAATATTCATCTTCCTGCTCCTCTACCTGCGAAATGTGACTACCCTGCACCTGATCACAATTTGGACCAACAACTTGAAAATGAAGAGAGTGTAAAAAACTAGCTGGTGGAATAGATTGATCAAGAGCATAAGAGTCATGGCATGTATATGATAGACAATAACAAAAATCCAAATCAGATTCAAGACTAGAGTTATGAGTGTTAATATTGTCTTGAGGAATGAAAATATTAGTCTTCACCATAGGCTTCATGAGCCATTCCAGGATTTCCTCCATTGAATTTGAATCATGAAAAGTTGGAGGATGAGAAGATAGATTATGAATTTGATGGGTAGATTTCCCAACTTTAATATCATCGCACAAAATCGCCCTCATCGAAATAGAGAAAGGAGGAGGATGAGGAACAAAAGGAATACTAGGCTCCTCCTTTGTGTTATCACTAAATTCAAATTAATGGGTTGCTTCAACAGTCAACCTAGAGTAACTATTTCAGACCACTTTTAGTTGGAACTTAGCCTTTCCAACTTGAGAGGGCTCTCTTGAGGTAACGTATGATGATATTCAATAGAAAATTTTTGGAGACAAAGATGGCTAACTCTGAATGTATTTTGAATGTTTTTTTTATGCAGGTGAAGGATGTTAATAAGTAGCTAACATTGGGAATGGAGTCAGAGGGAACTCAATTACATGAAAAAATCTAACATGGAAGCTGAGGCATGTGTGTATTCTCATCAAAACACAACTTGAAAAGTAAACCATATGCATATAGAAAATTGGAGCATGATTAAACACGAATTCCAAGTGATTATACATAAATCTAACTACATAAAAATAAAAAATATAGGTAAAACAAACACATGAGAGAACACATAATGAATCTCGGGTCTGATAAAAGTATTCTGTAAATGTATATTATTGACTTGAAAAAATTACAAATAATGAATCACTATGTTTCCCTGATTTGCTGATGTGTCCTTATGGGTGCTAAGGTGATTTGAAATAGGTGTATAACTTGCTATGCTTTGCAAGGACCTCCCACTCAGTTAAACAATTTAAGATCTTGCTTATACTTGACTGTGCGGAATTGAATTCTTAAAATAGGTGTATGTGTTGTTAACTATTTTACTGTTTTAAAATGTGAGGAATTAAACATTTGTTTTTGCTGATATTAAGCATGTAAAACAACCATAAAGTGCAGCAAATAAGCATCAACACATGAAAACAAACTTAATAAAGGAGTTTACCCGAATATCGTGGGCTACGTCTCCTTGAGCCTTTGTCGACTGACTTGGCTCTTTGGGATTATGATGGAAAATTTCTTTTAAAAGTTACTAACTCAACTCCAATGGTTATATGAACTGAACCAATGGGTTTATAATACCATCAGACCCCTGGAATGGCTGCTATCTCTCTAAAGATGGATCTCCACTCCCTTAGACTTGACTTCTTTTGTCGGTGCCCTTAAGATTCCCTGACCTTATCTGTGGCACTAACTACCTAATAAATCCTTTAATGTCCCTGAAACCTTTTCTACTATCTCTATCATATATCAAACATCCAAAATAGACTGATCATTTTCTCAAAATGAGCTCTGGCTCCCCAACATAGGCCTCTAATCCTTGTTGGCCCTAGGCTACCCGAAACTTACATGTGCCTTATTCAGCTCTATAAGTCTCCAAATGGATCTGAAAGTCCCTCCATTGGATTCAGAATGTCAAAAATAGTCAGAATAGACTATTTACTTGCTAAAAAATTCCTTTGGCTACTCTGATTATGCCCCAAACACTTGGTGGGACCCTGTGGCCCTGGGTTGCCCGAAACTTCCCTGTGGCTTATTCAGCTATATAAGTCTCCAAATGGATCTAAAAATCCCTCCATTTGATTCATAATGTCCAAAATAGTCAGAATAGAGTATTCACTTGTCGAAAAAGGCCTCTGGCAGCTCTATTTATGCCCCAAACACTTGGTGGCACCCTATGGCTCTGGGCTCACTGAAAACTTCTCTAAAGCATCTGAAGCATATCGACCTTCAGAAGTATTCAAAATATTTTGAAAATCCCTCCATTGGATTCATAAAGTTCAAAATAGTCAGAATAGACTATTGGTTTGTTGAGTAAGGCCTGTAGCTAATTCCCTGGCTAGGCCTCTTTCTGTTGTTGGCTCCTAGTGGCCCCTATAACTTATTTGAAGCAAAATCATGCTCAGAAGTCCTCTGATGGCTATGAAACCCTCACCAATCAGTCTGGAATGTCCAAGAAAGTTGAAATTTACTATTCACACTCCAAGAATGGTCGAGTAATGCTCAAGATAAAGCACAATCAATTTTTCCAAGTAACCCCTAATACAGCTCCACTAAAAATGGAGCACTCCAGTTAACTGGAGTTAAAGTTCGCCAAAAATATGCACATGAAGCGCTCCTCCTTATTTTCTGTCAGTGGCTAACCATTACATTTAAATTTATGGTTGGGTGGCCACATGCCAACCCGAACCATGTGGTTAAAAAGCCGCAACTGTCGGTGGAAACTGTTGGCATTAAACCATGCCATGTGCTAAGGTTAACATGCAACCGTTTTCTGTTGGTGTTAAGAGGAACTGTTAGAGGAAGACCGCGTGACGAATTTTCAAGTGACTACTGCTATAGTTTAATGCTAGCGGGTAACGCGCGCTGGTGGTTTGGCCCACGATTCATGGGCTAAGGCCATATGGGGAGGGGCTAGCCCCTCCAACCCCCAATGCAGTTTTCATTAAAAAATAAATAAAAATCTTCAATCCTTATGGTTAAGAACCACCGGTAGATTTAGCGGTAAAGCGCAAGCATGCTAGCGAGGAGGTCGCAGGGTCGACTCCTACCCGCTCCACCAAAATTTTGACATGCCATTCGGGGGACACGTGGCGGCCTCAAGGCTAGCCATGTGTCACCCCCTGATTGGCCAAAAAAAACACGTGCAACCATTGAGAAAATAATACGCTACCACTTGTCAACATTTGACTGGCCTAGAAGGAATATTCTAAGGAATATTCCCTAGAATATTCTTTTTGCTGACTGTACCTTTCACCAGTCAACCCTGGTCAAATGCCAAAATTTGCAATTTACTGGACTTTTCAAATCGTGATAACTTCTTCATATGGTGTCGATTTTTTGAACCATTCACGGTGCCGGAATCAGTAAGATGTATATATCCAGTTGCTCAATTTCGACACACTTTTGAACAATTTTAAATTTGAGCTATCACTTAGGTCCTTGATCCAAATCTGATCATGAGGTGTCACGCAGTGAATCAACCATCCATTCTCTACACTTTTTCCAGATTTCAATGTTGGCTTTAGGAGAATTTACCAACTTGTGATATTCTAATTTGAAAGCAGTGATCCTGTTGAAAGTGAGCCTTTCTGTGAACAAAGTCTTTAACATCCATAGTAATTGAAAATGCCTGTGTAAGGAATTGAAAATTGTAGCTCCTTTCAAGATTGTAGTTTTTTCATGGGCATTATCAATCTTGCTCTTTTATATCACTAATAAAGGCTTATATTAATCCCATGATAGAATAATGCCTGTTAGATCCCAGCATGATGGAAACCCCACTCTAGTCCTTTGGTCGAATATATTATCAAATCTGTTTATAGCCTATTTAATTTTTGTCAATTTATTCTCTGCCGACTTTCTGCAAGCATTTTTCACAATCAACTTATTTATCTCTAGAACACACAATGTTCTATCTTTGATTTCATGTTCTTCCATCTCCTGATCTGTCTTGGAATTGATAAAATCAATGAATTTATTTGCCCATAAAGCTCTGTTAAGAGTCTTCTGCTTTTCAGTCAGAACAAGCTCCTGTAAATCTCTGACTATGTTTTTTTCCTCTCACACTATAACCAAGGATTCCCAAACTATTTTCATGAATTTAATGATTTCATTCCACACAATATCCTTCACTTGAATTAAAGACATGTTTCCTTTTAGTTTTTCTTTAAGATTATTGATTTCATCATAAGTTGTCTGGTAATCTGATTTATACTTATTGATTTCTCCTTCTTCATCATGCATTATCTTCGTCATTCTGTCAAGTCACTCTGAGTTTTCTTAAGATAAATCTCTACCATCTTTAACTCTGTGCTCAACTAGGACAATCTTGCTGCTAGATCATCAGTTCCAGATGACATGATTATGGTGCAAGAATGCGATTCAATTTTAATTTTTAAGTTAAGTACTGACTCCTTTAATTTATAAATATCTTCCTCTTTCTGCAAAAAGTATTGTAAAAGACTTTCCTTTTCATTCTCTACCTCTGCTACCTCTGCTGCCATTGGATTCTCTCCAATAGGAAATTTTAACTTCTTCTTCAATACATTGATTTTTGACTCGGCACTTTGTAATAACTTATGTACAGCTGATTTATCATTGGTGTCCACTCTAATTTTTACAATTATCTTCTTCAACTCTTGATTCTGATTTGAAAGAGCCCTAGAATTAGCCTTCTCCAATTTTAGCTATTTAATCACTTTTCCTAACATATTTTCTGCCTTATGAGCAGATGCACTTGTTTTAGTTAGGTCATTATCAATCAATTGACCTGTCTGCATATGCAAATTAACTTTGCCAAGTAAAGGGATATTATTAACACCAACATTTAAATTAGCAGTTTTAAAACTGCTGGATGACCCTACTGTCATTTCAGATGGGTGACAGAAATAAATTTTCAACTGTTCCATTTCTAAGGCCATAGCAGTCAACAAACTGGTTTGGTCAGGAGTAATCTGATACTAAGCTTCAGTCTCCATACTAGCTTTAATCTTATGATTCTTTTCTGCAATTCAAGAAAAAACTTGTTTGATCAAAGGAACTTGATCCTGAACAACTCCGTGTCTTGATGGTGAAGCTAGTGCATTCTAAGCATCTCCTAATTGAATAAGGAAACAAGGTTGGGTGCTTGGTATTTCTTCACTCAACCTAGCTCTTTTCTCTGCTCTGTGTTCTTCATCTTCAGAATCAATAGCTTTCTCTTTGCTTCTTTTGCTTAACCTTTCAGAAATAATTGGAGTCTGAATGCTGGTACTATTATAGTCTGCAAAACCTTTGTTAGCTAACTTCTCTACTTCATGCCTACTATCATGAACAAAAGCAGAATAACCATTTTAAACTCTTCTATTAGAGATTACCTTGGGTGGATCATAATCCCATTTCTCACCTAGTAATAAGTGCATGTTTTCTAACATCCTATTAGCTTCATTTGCTGTTTGCCTCATATTAACTATGAATGGTCCCAAAGACATAAGAAACTTAAATAAATGGCCTTTCTTCATTGGAACAAAATGTATTTGATCTACATTCAGACTCTGTCTAATAAACTACAAGGCAAACAATCTCATGGGGACAAAGATTGCTAATCTATAAGGTTTAATCCCAGCTCCATATAATCTAATTTCTGAATGATCATCATACACAAACCAATCCCCAAATTTACAATTAGCACTTAACTAAAGAAACTCCTGGGCTTTTGGCAGAAAAAATGGAGGAGGAACTCCATTCAAGACCTTATAGGAAATTGGCATGAAATAAGTAGCAAAATCAAACACCCCTCCCTCATCTGGTTCATTTCTTATTATATCTGTCCAAAATATTACTGATTATCTTTTCTTATTTGCATCCATAATATTTAGCCCCAAATGTAAAAATTCTTCTACATTTTGATACAAGAATAAATAAGTGATTAGTGAAGGAAACCTGAAAGACCCGATGAGGGACAGACTCATAAGATGAGTGTTAACGTTCTCTTGCCAGTAGTAGGGAATATCCAACACCATATTAGGTTTCATCATCAAGGCAAATAACCCAAGCACCAACCTATCAATTTGAGCAACATCCTCCTTTCCAAGTATCTTTGACAGAAATTGTAGTACTAGCTTTACTTTTGCATCAAAAATCTCCAATGTGAACTCTTTATCATCTGCTGAAAAACATTTTGCTTCCGGCTTTAGAAAGAAGACAACCTGTGTAAACTCCTGCCCTGTAAGACTGTCATAAAATGCTATCAATGATTCTTCAGTGAACTGGACATAAGATTCAGGCTTGAGATAACAAAGGGCTTGACGAACTAACTGAGTTGTGACTTGAAGAACATTCTCCCCCAAGTAATTCATAACGAAACATTTTCCAGGATACAATGCAGACACTAACCAATGCACAAAATCGGGTAAAAGATAAGTTCTAGGAACACATGCAGACAAAACACCGGGCTTGAACATGGCTGAATAAATGAGGGAACTCTTCTCATTCAGAAAGACTTGCTAGTAGAAGGGTAAGTTCTCAACAGTGCACATAGTATCCCTAACATCATGCTCAGTGTCCATGAGAGGGATATGGCTAGAAGAACCAGAAAAATACGACCATTTAGCCATGAATTAGTTCAGGGTGGTGAATAATTAAATGCAGAGGTAAGCAAATAATTACTTCTTGCACAATTGGGAATGAAAATCAATAAGGAATAAAGAAGAACTTCAACACCTTATATATATGGCACGGAATTTTTAATCATTAATGCTAATTCAATGCTTGACTCGATAGGTAATGAAAATATGATGCGACAGAAGAGCTGTCTCCCAGCTGGCGGCATGTGCTGTCTACATCATGGGCTGCTTACGTCATCTCAGGGGTGCTCTGGGGTACGACACACCCATCGAGGGTCTGCCTCTATAGCTATCATGAACCATATATATGTGGTCAGCAAACTTCTGGTGGAGTCAATTGCGGAGGCACCAACACTAATAACCTGCAGGTTGTTTGTGCCCACCAGTTTCCGCTGATTTGAGATCATCTTTCATTTCTTTAAATCCTACCCGATGATTAGCACGGGCGTTAATCCAACAGTCGGTCCCACCTTCACACTTTTAAACAACATATTAATCAACCGACATACAAAAATAAAATTATTTTTCGGCGTATGAAATATTACATTTTGTCTTATTTTCTAAATATATGTTTTTTTTTTGTATTTTGAAAAATATAATAAACAAAAAGGAAAATGAACCACAACACATCATATGTGCTCTGGCTCCGAAATTTTGTGGAGGGGCTAGAACACATGAGATCTCCAAGACCCAGAATTCGTTTGGAGAAATTCCACACGGAGTGAATGTTATTCAAATAATTAATTATTTTAAATGGAGCCTAAGTTAAAGCTTAGGGAATTTAAATAATTAAAGTGATTTAATTTAAAATGTGGATGAGAAAATTATAAGTGAAGAGGATCAAGTCTAATTTAATCTTAGCCGTTGATTAAGGATTATATCACAACTGTAGATTTCTCAACAGGAAAAGTATAAAGGAAGGCTTGAGGGTTCAGTGAATCTAGAGATCGAATTCTTCTGAAGAAGCAATGCTAGGACAAAGATAAGATCTGAGTGATTAAGTTGCAGCGAGGGGAAAAAACAGTTATTGGTTAGAGGACCAAGAGTACATTGCAGAGCAAGGGCAATAGAGACAACAAAGGAAGCAGTGTAGCCACTAGGAGAGGCAATGCAGTTCCTAGAGGGGCTGACGTAGGCCCACGCATGGGCAGTGCAGAGCATCCAAGAGATGGTCCAAATTTAAATGAAATAAGGGTTTATGTGCCAAAAGGGTTAAAACTCGATTTTCTGAGAGGCAGATCAGCGCAGAGAAGGGCTGACACAGTCCTTAGTCAGACCCATGTAGGCCTAAGCATCTACTGCACAGAGGCAGCTGGGGTTTCACCAGTTTCTAATCAGGATCAACCGGAACTTGCAGTGTGAGGTAAAACTCACTATTTTATCTATCTATCAAGGATTATTCTTTTGTGAGTGAGCTGGATTTTTGGACCCTACTTGTACTCAGAATATTGTTGCTAAATAATAAAAACCCTAAGATCTGTTCCACCAGTTTTCCCGCATTGGGTTTTCTAGGGAAAATTGTCCAAAAATAAGTGTGTCCTTTATGTGATTGTCTCATTTATTTTTCAGTACTTGATTTGTATATTGGTGTACGCTGCTTAGTATTTGCATTAATATTTAACTACAGTATTCAGAAAATAACTTGTTAAATGGAAAATACAAGTAGGTAATGCAAATAAGATAATTGCAGTAGGATTTCTGTTTGTAAGATTCAGAAATTTTCACATTTATCTCTAGTGAGAATAGTGGATATAATATTTCCTACAACACAATTGATTTCCCTTTGCATAAATAAGTTGCAAAAATGAGTAAGGGATAAATAGATTCTTGGAGGCTGGAGGAAAATCCAACTTATGACTACACCAACTAATCCAAATACTAGGCAAAGATTAAAAAAAAAAATGGTTAAAATGGGTTAAACTTCAAGCAAGAGGGAAACAGACAAAGAAGAAAAAAAAATTGCACCCATTTCGATTTGTTTTCCCTCACATTTTAAATAAAATTTTATGAGGAAGCAAGACAAATGATAGGACAACCAAAAAAAGGTCAATGGGATTCAACACTAGACAATTTTGTATGGAGACTTGTGAGGGAGAAAAAATTCAGAAGCTTGTGTTTGAGAAAATTTAGTTTGGTAACTAGTGTGAATCTCACAACATCTAATAATCAGAAGCTTCATTTGAACTGTTGTTGACAAATTTTTTGATTAAACGACATCCAACAATACCAATTGTGACTACTTTGGAGGAAACAAATATAATAACATCATTTTTGGCTCCCTTAAACAAATACTATTTGCTTAGTATGAAGCAATATTTTCCTTCAATTTGAAAAGACTAAGAGCCTTTTGAGTCCCAAAACAACTTGAATGAGTGGACTAAATTTGACATAAAATCATCAAGCTAAAGTAGGAAGTATATTTAATTGAGTTTAGAAAAGCTACACTATGGAAGTTGAAGCTAGACTCAAGATAATTAATGTTGAAGATTGCAACAAGAAACAATGAAGGAGGCATCTTGAAACATCATTCTTGATCCTAGTTGGAAAGTGATCACCTAAACTAGGTGCGGGCCACACAGGTGATTTTTGTCGCAAAGTCTATTTTTAGACTATGTCTATTTTTAGACATATGGATCATGTTCTATAAGTTGCGGGATGCTATTTGTGGATGGTTGGTCAAGTTGGAAAAATAGATGGATTTCTATTTTCTGACATATTGGTGGATCTGACACCCAGATTGCCGGTCTAAAAGAAATAGATGCGTCGAATATTATTAAGAGCTAATAATATTTGGACTATAAACATTATGTTATTCTCTTGGAGCACTTCAGTTAAGTGCACAGATGTGGCACGGGAGCTGACAAAAGGAATTACGCTACTCCTGAGGGTAAAGTGGAGCTATTGCATGGATACTTGAGTTAGAACTCATGTGACAGAGTTTGGTGGAGTTATTAAGGTAGTTGATGGAGTTGTGTTCAGTTTAACTGAGTTAAACATAGTTGAGCTAGTTGTATCTAGTCTAACTGATTGATACACTAGTGAGAGTGGTGTGAATTAATTATTAATTAATTCACTAATTATTAACTCATTAATCAACTAAAGAATACATCAGAGTTAACATAGACATTGCATGGACAATTTCGGTGGAGACCAGTGTAAAGATAGGTGAAAGGGGAAAGTGTGACTATGTCAGTTGTGACTATAAGTGATGCATGGTTTGCAGCCAACACTTAGTAGAAGTGCCTATAAAGGCTAGCGTGAGCAAGGCTGGGATAATTCATTCTCATCATGAGGCATTCTTCATCGGGGATTTCACGGTAGAGGGGGCTATCAAGTGAGAGATTGGGCATGTGTTTTGCTAGATCTAGCTTGATTAGTGTGTAGCAAGTGGAGATTATACTGAGAGCTTGTGAGGAGCTTTGTATAATGATTGTTACATGATCTCTATGACATATATAACATACAGATAGTTGGGATTTTCAGCTTTAAGCTTTCCCATTACATACTGTGTTCATATGCGTGAATTTTTATGGCTTTAATGTGTGCATGCAATTGATTTTATTTTTGCATGTGATGATCAATGGTAGAAGAGATTCTGTATTGTGCATGAAGTCAAATAGTGTGTGATTAGGCGAATCTTTGTGAATAATATATCAGTTATTCAAATTTCTACATGGTATCAGAGCGATATTGATAATTGGAGCAATTGCAAAGCATTGAAGCGGTTGAGTTTTAGGATAAACTCAGGAAAATAAAAATGTAGAAGAATGACACTATTCCGGTATACTTGAAAAAGTTTTTCCACTACAGGGATGAGCTTCGGAGTGTAGGAGTTAGTGTGGATGAGGAAGGACAAGTCAAGAAGGTTGGGATTCGAGTAAAGAATCTCTACAGACTTGAAGTAGATGGGATTTCTACGGAGCTTCCTACTGTTGGGAAGTGCGAGAAAGTCATGCAATTGATGCTTGAGAGGGAGAAAGTTTTGCATGCAGGTAATAGTGAACCTCGGGATGTGGAGCAGCCACAAGATGAGGATCATGGAGTGGAAGAAACCACTCATGCAGAGAAATTTCGTGCCAGATGAGCAGAGGGAGTGCATGCAGCTATACCACCAGGTGAGAGGTGGGGCGACATGCATGATTAATCTCAAGAGGATATTTTTGGGCAGGAATCATGAGATGGTGTGGATCTCATGAATTGAACCTGGCTACGAGGTTCCCATAGTGTAGCAGTAGCATGATCAGTTGGATTGATGCAAGAAGATCAAAGTGACAGTGTCAGATACTGGAGCGTGGATCAGAGTTGACAACAAGTGCAGAGTGCATGGGTACAAGAGTTCAACATCGCAGTGGTTCCTGATGACATGTGCAGTTGGGCCCAGCAGAAGTCGAGGACTTTGATGATAGATGCATTTGACTAATTGAGTTGTTTGGAGCCTATTCAGTTTCAGAGGAGTTGCAAAGCAGATGCATGGAGTTACATGGTGCTTGTGAAGGTTGCAGGACGAATGCATGGAGTTGCATGTCGCATGCAAAGACAGTCATTTCTTGTTGAGAGGGAGTGTTGAAGATTGCAACAAGAAACAGTGAAGGAGGCATCCTGAAACATCATTCCTGATCCTAGTTGGAAAGTGATCACCTAAACTAGGTGCAGGCCACGTAGGTGATTTTTGTCGCAAAGTCTATTTTTAGACTATGTCTATTTTTAGACATATGGATCATGTTCTATAAGTTGCGGGATGCTATTTGTGGATGGTTGGTCAAGTTGGAAAAATAGATGGATTTCTATTTTTAGACATATTGGGTGGAATCTATTTTTAGATTGCCAGTCTAAAAATAGATACGTCGAATATTATTAGCTCTTAATAATATTTGGACTCTAAACATTATCTTATTCTCTTGGAGCACTTCAGTTAAGTGCACAGATGTGGCACAGGAGCTGACAGAAGGAATTACGCTATTCCTGAGGGTTAAGTGGAGCTATTTCATGGATACTTCGGTTAGAACTCATGTGACAGAGTTTGGTGGAGTTGATTGAGGAAGTTAGTGGAGTTGTATTCAGTTTAACTAATCTAAACATAGTTGAGCTATTTGTATTCAGTTTAACTAATTGATACAATTAGTGAGAGTGGTGTGAATTAATTATTAATTAATTTACTAATTATAAACTCATTAATCAACTAAAGAATACATTAGTTAACTTCAGTGCATGGACAATTTCAGTGGAGACTAGTGCAAAGATAGGTGAAATGGCAAGTGTGACTATCAGTTGTGACTATAAGTGATGCATGGTTTGCATCCAACACTTAGTAGAGATGCCTATAAAGATTGCGTGAGCAAGGCTGGGATAATTCATTCTCATCAGGAGGCATTCTTCAGCAGGGATTGTGCAATAGAGGCAGGCTATCAAGTGGCAGAGATTGGAGCATGTGTTTGGCTAGATCTAGCTTGATTAGTGTGTAGCAAGTGGAGATTATACTGAGAGCTTGTGAGGAGCTTTGTACAATGATTGTTACATGATCTCTATGACATATATAATATACAGATAGTTGGGGGTTTTCATCTTTAAGCTTTCCCATTACATACTGTGTTCATATGTGTGAATTTTTATGGCTTTAATGTGTGCATGCAATTGATTTTATTTCCGCATGTGATGATCAATGGTAGAAGAGATTCTGTATTGTGCATGAAGTCAAATAGTGTGTGACCAGGAGAATCTCGGTGAATAATATATCAGTTATTCAAATTTCTACAATTAATTGTGTGATCCGGAGAAAAAGATTTATCAAATATCACAAATCAACCTCCTTCATAAACAAACTACAAAGGCATGGATGGATGGAGTCATACTTGAGATTATCCCAAGGAAACTCTTCAAAAACAATCTATTAAAGCATCATTTAGGCTTTCAATATATTGGACAATGAGGTTGTCATTGATATTGTGGATTCTAGGGGTAATATTGAATGTTTAGATTATTCATAAGATTCCATGTAACACCTCTACCAAAATTTGAAACTACCATGTAATGGAACTTGCAATGAGGTAATTTTTTTTATAATGTTGAGGTTTTTGTTAATATTGTTGATGTTGGGAGGAACTACTATATTCACAAAATTCTAAGAAGCACCCATGATAAGATTTCAAATTAGCTTTTGCAATGTAAGCAATAAATTTCAACTCTCTTCTACTTAAAAGAAACCTCCAACTCCACCTCTAGATGATTTGGGATGATCATAATGTAGAATAAGCAAGGGTTGGTTTAGATTTGTGGACACAATTTATAAGGTTTTGAAATTTCCTTCTAGTGATGTGGTGTTTGACTCAATAGTAGGCATTTTTTCTAGTAATCTTAAAATGGGTGTGAGTATGGTTGGAATATAGATGCTATGCTCAAGTCATAGTGAAAATGTTCTAGTATGGTTTCCAAAATTTAACATAAGGTTTACTATTAAAATACAAATAAAAAATATAGAAAAGTTCCAAATTCACGTAGGATTTACTATAGAAGTACAAAAACAAAATATTAGATGAAAATGATTTTTATGGAATTTTTAAATTTGGAGTCAATAAATCGAGTTATGAGGAAAAAAATTACTTTTTTCACAACATTTCTTACAGATGATGTTCATAGTTCATCTCTATAACTCCTAGGACTCAATAAACACTACAAAAATAAATGGTAACGACTCTAAAACCCCCCCAAAAAAATAGAGTTATTAATAAAAAAAACTCCTCTAAAAAATAAATTGTCAATAGAAAGATTCCCCTAAGGAATATATATATTTATTATTCAACATTCCTTTGCCAATAAATTTAAACACCAATGATATAATAGCCCATGAAGTAAAATCCAAATCCACTTTTCAACATTATAATTATTGACTAAAATTACTTATCATATTTTATTTTTTTTCTTTTACTATAGTGAACTGGTGACTCGTTGGGGTAATCTAGGCAAGGCCCAAGATTAAACCTAGTGGCTACCTAACACCAAGAGTATATCCAACAGACCGTAAGCAGATATATCATGAATTTATAACTTGGCAAGAGCCGAGACTCCACGAGGGTGGGGAGCCTACTCCTTGAGCCTTATAACAATGACCAAAGATGTCCCCTTGTGAGATTTGAAACCAGGTGGAAGGGACAACATCCCATTATGCCAGGCATGCAGTCATTCCACACGGAAACAAAAGATACTTATCAAATTGAAACACAACATTTGTATATGATTTGCACCTATGTCCCCAACAAATTGGTGAAAAGAAAATTTTGCAACCTTGATATCTTCGGGGACTTTGATTAACATCTCTTCATTCTAATAGAAACATCCACCACATGATCTAAGTTCGGACATAGAGAAGGCATGACTGACATTATCCCATTGACCACATAGTGTTAACAATGGTTGCATAAGTGTGGAACACAGATAACATGGGTTGGGAAGGAACAATTTGTCCTTGTTAACAATGTATATCAATCCCCAAACATTCACACATAGAAATAAGCAAGAACAAAAGTTATCTTGCAAAAGAAACCCACCCGCAATGTTTGTGGCTCAAGGAAGAAATATAAGCTGTCAAGGGATCATGAATTTCGTGGAAGATCTTGATGCAGGAGCATCCTAGCTTCCAAAGCTATCAAGTTTTTGAAGAAAAAGTTCAAAGAAGGGGTCTTCACATGTGGAGGAATCCTAATTCCTAAATGAAAATAAATATATTTCTAGAAAGGATAAGTCACAATCTAGAATTATGACTTATTGAGTAAGGAGTCCTGACATTTGTGGAGGAATCCAATTCCTAAATAAAAATAATTGTATTTTCTAAATGAATGAATGTATTCGTAAAGAGGATAAGTCATAATCTAAAAAATTGAATAGATAGAATTATTGAGTATGAATTTGTAATTTGAATAGATAAAATTGAGTATGAATTTGTCCGGTCATGGGCATGGTAGATTGTATAGGTTGTAGGAAGAGATAGTAGAGAGATGGTTAGCAAGATGTTAGTATCTAAGACCAATCTGTTTTATATCTAAATTCTATTAATATTTGTAAGCCTACGAGAATCTGTTTTATTTCTAAATTCTATAATTTGAATAGATAAAATTATTGAATATGAAATTGTTTGGTCATGGGCATGGTAGATTGTAGGAAGAGATATTGGAGAGATGGTTAGCACGATGTTAATATCTAAAACCAATCTGTTTTATTTCTAAATTTTATTAATCTTTGTAAGCCTACGGGAATCTGTTTTATTTCTAAATTCTATTAATCATTGTAAGCCTACGGGAATTCGGGGGCAGAGAAACATAGAGGAAAGGAAGGGAATAGAGTGTGTGTTACATAGAAAGTGTCAGGGCAGAGCACGACTATGCTGGAATAATCGGACAATTAGAGGCAGAATAACATAGAGGAAAGGAAGTGAATAGAGTGTGTGATAGATAGAAAGGACCAGGGCAGAAGCTGGTCCATGTTAGAATAATCGACAATTATTTTTGTAATAGTTGTGATGTAATGGAATTTCTGTGTGCATTATTAAATCTGTAACTGGGTTGTGTATTTCTGCGATTCAGTTTATGTGTGATTAATGATATTTGAGTCTGAATATATACACAGAGAGATTTTGTGTGCAGCTTGTGTAATGGGTTTATGAACGACTGTTACTACCTTAGACAATAGGTACAAGAATTTCCTTTAGAAGGGTCTGAATGGTTTTGAAATTGAAATCAATTTTTGATGGAGAGTGTGAAAACCCAAATAGAAGAGTGAGTGGTCAAAGGCCTGCCTCGAATTTCAAGTGATTCAATTCTGAAAATATGGCGTTTTCATATCAGCTATTGATGAATGTGAATTTAGGGCGTAAATACATTGAAGATGGATTTATCGTTCTGGTTATTAAATGAGGTTCCTTTCGTGGCTACACTGGAACATTTTGATACATCGAACTGCAGAGTCGATATGTGGAATGTTTAATTGAATGTGCCTGGAACATGGATCGAATCACTGTGAGACATTAGCATAGGTTCGTATTGCTCTGCGTTGAGCAACGATTCAAGACCAAAGGAGAATGCTCATAATGTGTGTGCCTACAAAATAAGTTATGAACAGTCCGTGGTCAAATTCTGGAGGAGAAATCGCTGGAAATAGGAATGCGTTTTGGATGAGTTAGAGTGACTGCCGGTCAAGTTATTGGTGAATGCGAAGATTGGATTATTGTCTCCAGTTTTGACCGAGATCGCTAGAAGTGATGATGTGCTTCAGGATGGAATCGCTGAAGTAACTGGTTTTTTCAGAAATTAGTAGATGCAAATATTTGAATCATCGTCTTCAAGATTCAAGCAAACCTTGAAATCGTTGGTATGTGAGATCATTTCTAAAGGTAATTAGAAACCTGTTTGATTTCTTAATTAAAGACAGAGATCTGGTACGAGGTTGATTGGGCGCGTTTGGTCAAATTGTGATTTAGTGTAAATCATTCCAATATTGTATTTTTAATTGTTAGAAGATTGTGGTATGAGACTTGTCGGAACAGGAATACCGATATTACCACCAGAGAAGGATTCACAGGATGTGGTTTTAGTTAACCAGTTCGCCCAGTTCGATGTGAAGAATGATGGGATGGGTTGTTGATTTGTCAAAGAGAGTTGAGCTTGATTAATTGATGGAACAGAGTCAAACTCTTGTTATTGAAACAGAGTATTAGTTGAAATAAGAGTCATGTTGCAGAAACAGATGGTTAGTTGAAATAAGAGTCATGTTGCAGATCCAAACTGCTGTTTGTGGTAAAATCGATGAGGGATCACAGAGAAACGATTCTATGCCTGAAGAGTGGTTTTGGCATTGACTTACATAGTCCCAACAACTAGAGAAGCGTTGGAGCAATTAGTGCATTGTAAGCAGAGATCGGTAGCTCTTCAGGAAGTTCCGGTAACTGTTCTTCGTAACCTGTAATAAATTTATTCGATAAAGTCCGGTTTCTCAACTTGTATGAATCTATGGATATGTTGAAAGGAGCCTATAAATAGATGGTTTAATTAAACTGATGAATGAGTGATTAAGCAAAGGTGAATGAGTTTTAAAGAACCCTGTAAGAAAGTTTTGTTTAGCTATTACAGGAAGAGGAACTTCCTACAACGAGAGTGTGAAGTGTGAGGTTTATGATTGTGAGAATAACTAGTAGGATTAATAGCCTACCTCCATCAAATCTCTATGGAAAATTAAGTAAATGAGTGAACAAAATGAAATGTAGTATACAAAATAGTCTATCAATATAATTATTTAGAATCATTCAGGACTTCTAAGATAAATATACTTTTAGAGTTATCTAATTAATTTGTCAAAATTTAGATTAACTATATTTTAAATATTACTTGTAACTAACTAGTTTAGTGAACAAATGATAATAATTAGAATAACTTTTTGAGGTTAGTTGTTTTATGTAAGATAATCATTTTACTTATTATTCAAAATTGCTTATTCTTCGTCTTCTCTCTTTCAACATTCCATCTCATCTCCTTAGTTTCTCCCCCACCAACATGCCATCTCATCTTCTAAATATCTGCAAAATAAAGATAGAAGAATAATTGATTAATATAATTGATTAATATAATTGATTTAAGTAACCCAAACCAACCAACTTATAATAAAATTAGAGTGTGTTTATCTTGAAATAAAAATATTCAATATCTCATCTTCTTTCTCAATGGTGAACTTTCCTTTCTAACCTATTGCAAATCAAAATTCATTTTAAATTATTAACTAAATTAAAATAAAAAACCCAAACTACTTAAAAAAAAATCTAAATAACTTTCCCATAAAATAACCAATAGATTGAAACGGTCTTGAGACTGCAAATAAGTTTTCCATATAAATTGAAAATGTCTTGAAAGTAGAATTGTGATAGTAATAAAATTGATATACTCCATCTTGAAATTATAAATAAAAAAAAATTAACATATCACCTATAGTCATAAAACAACTCTTACATCTCTACGTACACTTAATCCAGTGAGTAAAATTATCTTACATTGCATCACTCCCATGGATTTCCCCTCTACCCATCATCTTAGGTTCTACCATACATCCTATAACAAAATGACGAACACCCCGAACAATACAAACAAAATTTAATTAAAAAAAAAGAAAACTCTCAAATAATGCAGACACTGTAAAAATGCAAAGTGAATCTAACACTAGAACATTAAATCACCCAACCCTCGACTACTTAACCTTGCTTCAATAATCATCTATAGAATCATATTTTGTTAAATTCAGTGAAACAGATTTTATATATGTATATTTCCCCATTAAACAGACTTTTTAGGGGGTTCACCCCATTTTCTATAGGATTAGCGGTTTACCTGGAAGTACGGAAAAAATGAAGCGAAGGGATGTAAAAACCACCATTCATTGAAATTGCAGGTAACTGCCCCAACTTCACACAAAAAGTACGAGAAAAGACCTCTCTCCTTCACCATCATGATCATATTCATATCATCTATACGCTCTTCTCAATAATTTCACTGACAAAACAGGTAAGAGAATACCCCATGTTCTTTGCTTCTTCCAAGAGACCAAAATATGAGTTCTTCATCCTCCCTCCTGCAAATCAAGTTATCAGATGGAAATACCACTTGTGAGATGGATATAGAATTTATGAGACGGAAACACAGCCTGTGGAGTTACAGAAACCACAGCTCAAATAAACCCACACAAACTTGACCTCCGAAGCTTCCTCTGTCATCTTCTTCCTCCAAGTGGAAACCATCTTTTTACCTATTTCAATTCATTACCTGGTCAAACCCAATTAGAAAAGCAACTACCAAAGAAATTGAACGCTTCAACCTAGTGTATCCACATGATTCAGACAGATTGTACTCATGAATCATGATTGACTTTTCCGCTATGACTACAAACAAAGATTAAAAAATAAACAGGCTCTGCCGCCATTTCATGATATTATGTGCATCCATGGAAGAAATTATGTGCATCTGTTCAAACAAAAGCATCCGTTGTTTCATCTTCTGCCGAGAACCTGTTGCAAAACAGAGTTTTTGTCATAAAATCACTAATCAAGAATTTTAAATGAAATTAAAAGCAAATTAGCTTTACCTAGAATGGCCATCTCTATGAATTGAAATGCCCTGGACAGTAAACCCCTTGCAATTTTCTAGAGCTCCAGTATGTAACTGAAAAAAAAGAACAACAATGTTTAACCTGTTCCAGAGTCATTTAAACCTTTTAGCAAAAATTTGGAAAACACATATCTATGGGCTTAGGGGTTCACCAAGTACAAAATTACTGAATAACAAAGTTGAAACGAGAATTACGGAATGACAGAGTCGAGGGGAACGACATTCCCGGAGAGTAGTTATTATCTTTTAAAAAGTAAAATAGCCCAAGCAAGCGATTCATGCACACAACTAAAAAAAGAGGAGAAACAAAAGGTTAACCCTCTACCACTCAATCACACATCTCAGAAAGACTTCAATCATCATTACCACTTCTAGCTAACCTTTAGCTTTCATAATCATTTTTAATGAAATTTGGCTGAACAGTTTCGAGGTGATATATTAGGCCCGGTTAGAAATACTTTTTAAGTGGGTTAACCCAATGTTCTACGAAGTTAGCGGTTTTACCCAAATGACAAGCAATGAACTAAATCAGATGACTGTACGAATCAACATTCCCTGACATTGCATGCCACTTTCACTGACAAAATAAGAAAAGACCGCATAGACTCTTCTTCGTCTTGAACGCCAAAATAAACATAAACAATCCGACCTCTCTCCTGCAATTCGACCTGGACACCATTTATGAGTGGGAGAAACACAAAAAAAAAAAAAAAATGGCAGCTCAAATAAATCAAAACAAACCTGAGCTTGAAAGGTTCTGCTATTATGTACTTCCTCCATGTCGAACCCTCATTTTAAAGCTGTTTCATTCATTATCCAGGTCAAAACCAATTAGAAATTGACAAAGAATTTAAATGTTGAGTAACACCTTGAAAAAAATATTAAGGGTCTTTATGCAAAGTTATTATCCACAAGGTGCTAAACATTTTGTACATGCTTATACTAGCTTGGTAGTAAAAGCTATGAAAATAAGTACATTAAAAAACCGGACACATGTTCCTCCATTAAAATGAATAATTAGAATCCGTGTATCTGACTAATTCGATTCAGGTTAAGAAAAATATATTAAATCAATCATGGACATTC
Organism: Pinus albicaulis; assembly: GCA_034641835.2. Lineage (NCBI taxonomy): Eukaryota > Viridiplantae > Streptophyta > Pinopsida > Pinales > Pinaceae > Pinus > Pinus albicaulis. Next base: position 456,189,410 of record CM076570.1, on the reverse strand, counting down.
TTACTTGCACGATGCATAATAATTACCATTCTTCATCCTTAATCCTTCCTGTAATCTCTCTAAATTCACTCTAAACCAAACTGCTTACTAGACCACCTTTGACAGAGGGACATATATAGAAACAAGCCAGTCTTCTCATGCCATCTTCCTCACTTGCAAACCTTCTTCTGTACTTGTTGCGCATCAGAATTCATATCAAATCATGTTCAAATATCTCTATGCTTACCTGACAGCGTCCAATTAAAAACATACCTGCTAGTCAATTCATAGAAATCGAAGATAGCTGGTTTCATTTTTTGTTCTGATCAATACAATCCAGGGCAAACAATGCAAACTCGGAAGAGAAACAATAAAAGAAAAGAAAGATCAACCAAAATAACCACTCTTTGCAACCAAACAAATGGAAAACACAATTTAAAAAATGGATGTAAACGAGCCAGAATAGACAAGAAACTTCCAAACCAAAGCAACGCAATTCAGAGCAAAGAAGAAGATGAGACAAGTCACGAAAGTGGGAGCATGATGGTTTGAGAATGCCTTTATATATCTTCTCCCTGCCTTTTAAACGGTAACAAGCGAACTAGGAACTTTTTGTTAGGGAGCGGACATGAATTTCAAAAGGACACCACTCCGGAGTCCTAACCACTTGTGTTAGTGGTTTTCAGACGAGAAAATAGATTTTAGGAATTTTAATCCTATGGAGGGAGGGTGACGACCAATTAACCCGTAAAATTCCATCCTATTGGGCATTCCATGAAGTTCCATGAAAAATTTGATTAGGCTCGACCACAAGGAATTGGGTGTTGATAGAACTTCAATCTTCATGCGAAAATATCCCTACTTACAAACTTTTGTCACGAAAGCATTTTCAAGTGGACCATTTCTTTTAATGCAACACGGTAAAATTCACTGTTATAAATTTTTGAGTGTTTAAAATTTATATTTTAAATAATAATATTTTACATACAAAGGTCGTCAAATAAAAATAAAAAATTGTAAATATCATTTTATATTAATCACTTTTGAAAAATAAAATGAAAATTTGTAAATAAAGTTTTTTATAATTTTTTTTTTTAATATATATATATATATAATTTTTTTTAATTTTCTTAATATAAATTAATACCATTTAAATGATTTAAATAATATTTTATTTTATTTTTCTTCAAATATATAAAAATATAATAAATACTTAAAAATAATAAATAAATTTAAAATATATATTTAAAATAAATAACATTCATTTCGGGGTAAAAAATCATTTCCCTCACTATTATGTAAAGGTTTCTTCCCCAGTCATGTTAATAATTGACGCAGCTTATAATAAACCACTTATCTTCCCATTTATTGAAGCGCCTTTAATATTATTTGCATGTCGGTCTTTCAATCAAATGGTTGTTTATGCGTTGGTAACATGTTCTCCCTTCAACCATTCTTATTAAGTAAATAGATGTAAGTTATCTGAAATCGCATTTTCTCTCTCTTATTTGATTGACAGTATTTACTTTTTTTTCAAAAATAGTAGTGTATTTATAGAAATTAAATAAGTTCGTGTAAATTTATTTATTTTATCATATAGTGTTAAAATTTGAAAACAAAAATCATAAAATTTAATTTAATTATAATTTTATATAAATTTTTATTTTCATTTTATTATAATTTTTTTTAATTGTAAATAATTCTTATTATAATATTATAATTTACTAATATTATATATTAAAAAATTTATAATTTATTATAATTCAATTTTCCAATTTGATTGCTAAATCTATAAAGATATATATATTCTATTTTTTAAGTGAACTTTTAAGAAGAAATACATATTTTTAATCAATAAACCTATTAAAATTGTATATTTTATATATATTTTATTTTACTTTTAACTTTTAATATTTTTAATTAAATTAAAAATAAATAAAAAACATAACTACTTTTTAAATAAAATTCAATATTAAAATTAATATTATTAAAAATATTTTGTTAACGTCCACTAAAACTAATTTTATAAATATTTTATAAAATTAAATCACTATCATTCATTTATTAATTATTAAAAAAAACTTAAATGAAAAACGACATAATCCTTCTTCACACTTAATAATGAGAAAGTGTCTTCCAAAACCCACCGAGGGAACGGGAGAGAGCCAACTCCAACCAAAATGAAAAACCTAATCCTTCTTCACACTTAATGATGAGAAAGTGTCTTCCAAAAGCCCATCGGCGCAACCGGAGAGACTTAATTAAAAGAGAGGAGGTTCTCTCCGTTTCCGCACCCCCGACTTCCAGTCTTGAGGCTTGGTTAGACTCGAGAGGAACTCTGATTTACGCGAATCAAAAATAATATTCCGGTTTCATAATAATATTGTAAGATGCTAACTTTTATATTTCAAATTACATGGTTTTTTATTTATTTATTTTAATTTTATTAAATTTTAAATGTTAAAATTTCAAATTATTTTTAAAATAAATATAATTATATTAATAAATAAAATTAAATTTTATACAATTATACTATTAAATTAAATTATTAATAAATATAATTAATTATTCCATATAATTATATTAATAAATAGATAAATTTAATTTATATAAATATCACATATTCAATTATATGAAAAAATAGGAGTTGTCTATTTAGTGAGAGGAATTGTTGGGAGGGCCAAGATTTGCTGGAATTCCGGTAATTTTTTTTTTTTTTTTTTTTAAAGGAATTTTATAATAGGAGTGTTTGAATTATGTTTTTGATGGTGGAAATGAATTCAACACCATCAAAAACCTCTAGAACACCCAAAATATTGAAATTTGATAGCTATAACTAGGATTTACAAAAATCTTTGCCAGATTTTCTTAAAATCTTATCTGAATTTCAATGATTTTCAGGGCAAAAAAACACTCTAGTTAAACTACTACGAAAAAATATAGTTAATAATCATATACAATTACATTAATAAATTGATAATACTATTGTATGTGCACCCAGCAAATAAGTATGAACAATGCGTGGTCAAATTCCGGAGGAGACATCGCAGGTAATAGGAATTTGATTGGGATGAAAACGTTAGAGTGACTGCTGGTCAACTCTAGGTGAATGTAGAGATTGGATTATTGTCTCCAGTTTTGACTGAGATCGCTGGAACTGATGATGTGCTTCAGGATGGAATCGCTGAAGTAACTGGTGGTTCCGAAATTAGTGGATGCAAAGATTTGAATTATTGTCTTTAATATTAAGCCAATTTTGAAATCATTGGTATGTGAAATTACTATTAAAGGTAATTAGTACAATCACATTTACCAATGTGATTGATATTGATAATCCTATATAAAATATATCTACAACTACATTTACTAATGTCTTTGCCATAGATATATATACACCACCATTACATGTGTATTTGGGATCACATGTGTATTTGGTTAAAGACAAATATTTGTAATTATTAATAACTATATAACTAACAATAGCCTTATTAATTTATATTTATTATATAATTGAAATTGTTGATATAAGGATTTATGATATGTTGAAATTAATGAATTTCTTATTGTATATCATTATTTAATAAATTGCAAAAAATGATTTGTCAATTATTTTTGGATATTCAATAATTTTTATAGTTAAAGAATTTTAATTTTTATTATAAAAATAAAAAAGGTGAGAATTCAATCTTTTCATATATATAGAAGAAAACTATATTAATATTAAAACATAATTTTAAAAATATAATTTAAAAGCTATTATTAAAACCTAATATATATTATTATAATATAATAATATTAGTATAAACTGAAATATTACTATAATATAAGTGATTGAAGTAATTAAAAAAAAATATGATGGTTTACCATACTAATTGTCTACTTATAAATGAATGTGAGACAAAAATAGTCTCTTTTACTTTCCTGCTTTTTTCACAAATTACTTAGTGTTTAAGTTTCAATTTCTTTTTTTGGTTCATGACATTAAATTTGACAAATGGCATAGTAAATTCGTAGAATTTAAAAGGAGTTTGTTAATCTAATGTGGAATTGTTTAATTTGTTCTATAAAAAATTTCACTATTATTGATTATACAATGTTAATCTTCCAACATTTTGAAAATGACTCAATGTGAAAGAGATGACCAAATACATTGTTTTAATTTTTATATAGAGTGTTTAATAATACACACTTAAGTCTTTTATTAAAAAATTTCATGATGATTGTTTATATTAAAATATAATATAATAAAATATAATATTTTAAAAAAATTATAGCTTAATATTATATATACTATATTAAAATTTAAAATTTAAAATATATCATTTATATTAGAATTTAAAATTGAAAAGCATATTATAACTTAAAACCATTATTTTCTTTTATAAAATGATGTTAATATTTTGGCAGTTTGATAAAAATGCGATCAATGAAAGCCAATGAATAGAGAGCACATATATTTGTTCCATTAGGATTTTTGAAAATCATAATTTTAAAAATGTAACGCATGGGAATCCAACATTTAAATGCAGCCACGTTTCAATAATGTAAGTTTTAGCATTTATATTTTTAATTTGATTTTTCTAATCTTCATACGTGGTGACAAATAACTTGTACAGTGAATTTTTAATAGTGTTTTACAAAAAAATAATTTAAGTAAGGTTTAAACATATGATTTAGATATGCAAGAAAGTTAGTGGCGTGAATTTCATCTATTGATATGGTTGCAACGACGAGCATATACTGGCATTTTGAAATTTACACCATCAAATCAAAAAAATTAATTAAGAAAATAATTAAAAAAGCCAATTCCAAGAGGAGGTACGCCTATCCTATCGACGTAATTAGAAAGCTGTTTGTTTTCTTTAATTAAAGACATAAAAATCTGATACGAGGCTGATAATTCATATTTGATAAAATTGTGATTTAATGTAAAACATTCCAATATTGTATTTTTAATTGCTGAAGATTGTGGTACTTGTTGGAACACAAATACCAATATTACCACCGGAGAAGCCTCTACAGCATGTGGTTTTAGTTGCCCAGTTCGCCCCGTTCGATGTCAAGAATGATGGGATGGGTCGTTGATTTGTCAAAGACCGTTGCGCTAGACTAATTGCAGGAACATAATCAAACTCTTGTTATTGAAACAGAGTATTGGTTGAAATAGGAGTCATGTTGCAGATCGAAACTGCAGTTTGTGGTAGGATCGATGAGGGATCATTGAGAACGATTCTATGCATGAAGAGTGGTTTTGGACATAGTCCCGAAAACCAGAGAAGCTTTGGAGCAATTAGTGAATTGTAAGCAGAGATCCAGCACCACTACAAGAAGGCCCGATAGCACTTCAAGAAGTTCCGGTAATTATTGTTGGTAACCTGTAATAAATTTATTCATTTGATAAAATCCGGTTACTGAAGTTGTACTAATCTATGGATATGTTGAAAGGATCCTATAAATACAGGGTTTAATATTAAATTGATGAATGAGTGATTAAGCAAAGGCGAATGGGTTTTAAAGAACCCTGTAAGAAAGTTTTGTTCAGCTATTACAGAAACAGGAACTTTCTGCAACCAGTGTGAAGTATGAGGTTTATGATGAGAGTGAGAATAGTTGTAGAATTAATAGCATACTAGTATCAAATCTCTATGGGCAAAAATTATTTATAAATGAATCAAATGACATGTAGTATACACAATAGCTTATCAATCTAATTATTTAGAATCATCTATGACTTCAAAGATAAACATGCTTCTGCAATTATTTAAAAAATTTGCTAGAAGTTGAATATCAAAATGTCTAAATATTAATTTTAACTAACTAGTTTAATAGGAAAATGACAATAAATAGAATAACCATATATAAGGTTAATTGTTTTATACTAGATAACAATTTCATACATTTTATTAAGTTTAACCAACTAGTTTAATAGGAAAATTACAATAAATAGAATAACCATATAACACATGAGGTTCATTGTTTGATGTAGGATAACAATTACACATACCTTATGTTGTTTGATGTAGGATAACAATTACACATACCTTATGTTGTTTGATGTAGGATAACAATTTCACACAGAGAATTTGTATTTACCTTAATTAGTTTATCCTTTGTCTTCACTCCTCTGACAAGCTATTTCATTTTTGAAATTTTTGCAAAACAAAAATCTAAAAATAACTTAATTATATTACCATTTAGATTATATATAATTGATTTAAATTGCCCAAACAAAACCAACTTATAAATGAAAACATTTACATTAAAACAAATGCATTCAATGTCTTATCTTCTTTCTCAGTAATGAACTCTCTTTTTCTAACCTCATACAAAACAAAAATTATTTCAAATTATTAATAAGACTAAAATCAATAATCCAAACTAGTAAAAATTAAATACAAATGAGCTTTACCTAAAATACCAAATAAATTGAAATGATACTAAATCAAAAATTGAAATAATAATGAAATTGATATACTTCATTCTCAAATAATAAATAAAAAATATAATAAATCACTAAAATAAAATTAAAAAAATCTAACTTAAAACTATAAAACAAGTCTTATAGCTCTGCATACCACTGAATCCTCTTATCAAAATGATCTATTAACTTCCACGACCGACTCCTCTGGATTTCCCCTCCCCATCGATCATAGGTTCTACCATAGGTTCTACGGTACCTCGTACATGAAAAAAAAAAAAATCCCTACATCCACACAAACAAAATTTAATTAAAAATAAATAACACTAATTAAAAGAAATAAAAAACTCTCAAATAATGCAAAGGTAAAAAAAATTGAAAAACCCCTACATCAACACAAACAAAATTTAATTAAAAATAAAAAACACTAATTAAAAGAAATAAAAAACTCTCAAATAATGGAAAGGTGAAAAAGCGAAGTGAAGCTAACACGACATCGCCCAACCCACGACTACGTAACCTTGTTTCAATAATTATCTTTAGAATCATATTTTATGAAATTCTGTGAAACAAAATTTATATAAGTATTTTCCCATCGAATTATATTTTAAGTATTTTCTCATTAACCATATTTTTTTAGGGGTTCACCCCATGTTCTACAGGATTAGCGGTTTACCTAAAGTACGAAAAAAAAAAGCAAAGGACTAGTACATGAGCCACCTTCACACAAAAGGAATCAGAAAAGACCTCTGTGCTTCACCACCATGATGGTATCATCGATATACTTCTCAATAATTTCACTGACAAAACAGGTGAGAAAATACCTCATGTTCTCTGCTTCTTTGGAGAGACCAAAAGAAGCGTTCCTCATCCCCCTCTTGCAAATAATTTATGAGACGGAAACACCACCTGAGATGGATATAGAATTTATGAGACGGAAACACATCCTGTGAGACGGTTACAGAAACCACAACTCAAATAAACCCACACAAACTTGAGCTATGAACCTTCCTTTGTCATCTTCTATCCACTTTTCTTCATGTCATCTTACCTCCGCTGTGACTACGCCAAACAACGATTAAAAAATAAAGAGGCTCTACCACCATTTCATGATATATAAACGATACATACACCTAGAAAAAACAAATCCATGTAAAAAATTGTCTGCCTCTGAGATTGAAACAAAAGCATCCGTTGTCTCATCTTCTTCTTCAACAGCTAACCTGTCAGAGTTTATTTCAAATCATTATCAGCTAGGCCAAAACCAATAATCAAGAATGTCCAATTAAATTCAAAGCAAATAAGCTTTACTTGGAATGACCATCTCTAGGAATTGAAATGTCCTTGGCACTGAACGAAATAACAGTAAACCCCTTCCAATTTGCTAGAGCTTCAGTAACTGAAACTAGAAACAACAATGTTTACAATTTAACCTCTTCCAGAGTCATTTAAATCTTTTAACAAAAATTTGGGGACTAAATATTTACCGAATTAAGGCTCACTAACTAGAAAATTACTGAATAACACAGTTGGTATGAGAATTACCGAATGAAAAAGCCGAGGCCAATGACATTCCCTGGTTAGGGGGAGTAGCTATTATCTTTTTTTTAAAAGTAAAATAGCCTGAGGAAACGATGTAGGCACACGACTAAAAAATTGAAGAGAAACAAAAGGTTAACCCTCTACCACTAAATCACACATCTTAGAAAACTTTAATCATCAATACCACTTCTAACTAACCTTTAGGTTTCATAATCAAATTTTATTCAAATTTTGCTGAACAATTTTGAGGTCATTTAACAAAACAGGCTAGCAAGACTTGTAAGTGGGTTAACCCAATGTTCTATGGAGTTAGCAGTTTTAACCAAACAGAGAGCAATGCTTGAGTTAACACCATAAAACAAATATTAGAGCGCCAAACATTCTGTACATGGTTATACATGCTAGTAGTAAAAAACAAAAAACGTATACATGTTCCTCCCAATGAATAATTTCACAAAAATCCAAAATCACTAGACATCCTGCATAAAAAAAATAAAACAATGCAAACATACGGTCAGGGTTAGCTATTTACAGAAACCAAGAATGAAGCAACATGGACAGAATGTGCTTATCTAGCTGATTTGATTCAGAGTTAAGGAGGAGGCTGAGGGCTGTCCAGTTTCTATTCCATTCAAGATTAAGAATGAGGCCGAAGGTTGTCCTGTTTCACACACGAACAATGAGCTGCTGCTCTTCTATTAATCATAAAACTCTCTTACTCTCTTAAAACAATGAACCCGTGAAGGGTATTTAATCTAATTGACATGCACACACTATCACTCATAACTGAACTTGATCAACTGACTTAACTCGCTGTCTAACTCGTTCACCAAATCTAACTGTAACTCAACTCAACTAACTCCACTTAACTATTTGTCTAACTTCTACATGAGGAAGTAATTATATATTTTAATACTCCCCCTTAATTACGACCTCTAAACTAAAACATAACTCATGACAACTCAAACATGCCTGCTGGTCTATGTCTCAGCTAGGCTTACCACACCCAAGTTTCTTTTGTGAAACTCAAACAAATCTACTGCTAATGGCTTTGTAAAGATATCAGCCAATTGATCACTTGTTCTACAAGGCTTCAAGTGAACTTCTCCATTGCTCACAAGTTCTCGAATAAAATGATATCTAGTATCAATATGTTTGCTCTTTTGATGAAACACACTATTCTTGGATAGTGCAATTGCTAATGTGTTGTCACAGTATATCGCTGTTGATCCTTGCTGTTTCTGCTTGAGTCCATCCAATACTCTTCTTAACCATACTGCTTGACATGCTGCTGAAGTCGCTGCTACACATTCTACTTCTGCTGATGATAATGTCACAATAGGCTGCTTTTTAGATGCACATGCTATCACACCTGAACCGAGATGGAACACATAACCGAATGTGCTCTTCCGATCATCCAAACTTCCTGCAAAATCACTATCTGTATATCCAATCAACTCTTTCTTTTCTGTACTTGCATACATTATGCCATAATCTCTAGTTCCTGCTATGTATCTCAGAATTATTTTTCCAACACTCCAATGTGTATCTTTTGGAGTTTCCATGAATCTGGAAATCAGACTCACTCCCTACATAATATCTGGTCTTGTAGCTGTGAGATACATGAGGCTGTCAACCAATCTTTTGAATAGAGTTGGATTGACATCTACCCCTTCATCATCCTTACTTAGCTTTGTACCTGTTGCAACTGGTGTAGGTACAGGTTTGGAATTATCCATCCTGAATCTTTTCAACAAATCTGTTGCATACTTATTTTGGAAAATAAAAATGCCTTTTCCAGATTGCTCAACTTCAATGCCAAGAAAATATTTCATGAGACCCAGATCTGTCATCTCAAATTCTTTCATCATGGCTGTTTTAAATTCATCTATTTCAAGATCACTTGTAAAAATCATATCATCAACATATAAGAAAACTATCAAAATCTGTCCATGCTCATTTACCTTTGTGTATAAGGTAGGCTCAATTTTGCTTCTGCAAAATCCATTCTTGATCATATAACTGTCGATTCTGCTATACCATGCTCTAGGTGCTTGCTTCAGTCCATAGAGCGCTTTCTTCAATCTGTAAACTTTATCTTCTTGTCCTTCAACTTCATAACCTGGAGGCTGCTGCACATAAATTTCTTCTTCTAGAATTCCATTCAAGAAGGCTGATTTGACATCCATCTGATACACTTTCCACTTGTTCTGAGCTGCTGTCGCTAGGACTGCTCTTACAGTATCCAATCTAGTGACCGGAGAAAACGTTTCTCCAAAGTATATTCCTGGTTGCTGCGAGAATCCTTTAGCTACAAGTCTTGCTTTAAATATGTCAATCTCACCTTTCTCATTCACTTTAGTCTTGTACACCCACTTCACACCAATGAGATTTTTATCGTTTGGTAAATCAACCAAATCCCATGTATCATTCTTTTCAATTGAGTTCATCTCTTCATCCATGGCTTGCACCCAATTGTTATCTCTGATTGCTTCTTCAAACGAAGAAGGTTGGAATGCCAACAATGCAAAATTTGAACTAACATCCAAATCATCATAAATATCTTTCAGACTTCTCATCTTTTTCTTACCAGTACTTGATTCATTACCTGATTCGTTGCTTGGAGAATTCTGGTCTGTGGATTTTCTTGAAGATACCTGCTTCTCTGAAAATCTTGGAGTCCTTGTTGGTGTGACTCTGTTTGGTGTCTGCTCTCTTGGTTCTTGCTGTTCCTCTTCTTCTACAAGATCATCCTCCATCAATGGTGTTTGAGCATCGGTTAGTGTGTCTACAGTCCCATTCCATGACTCTTTTTCTTTGAACACAACATCTTTGCTAATGATTGTCTTCTTTGTGATAGGGTTATATAGTTTGTAAGCTTCTGACTGCTCACTATAACCAATAAATATACATTTTTCACTTTGATCATCTAATTTGCCTCTTATTTGCTTAGGCACATGTGCATAGGCTACACATCCAAAAACTCTGAAATGAGATACACTGCAAGACATACCTGACCATGCTGCTTCTGGAACTCTGTTCATCATGCTCTTTGTAGGAGATCTGTTTATTACATGAACAACACATGCAACTGCTTCTGCCCAATACTCATTAGACAAGTGTCTTGCTTTCAACATGCTCCTTGTCATGTTCATGATTGTTCGATTCTTCCTCTCTGCTACACCATTCTGCTGTGGTGTGTATCTGGTTGTAAATTGTCTTTTGATTCCATGTTGTTTGTAGTACTCATGAAATGCCTTCGAATCGTATTCTCCACCACGATCCGATCTCAATACCTTGATCTGTTGATCACTTTGGTTCTCCACCAAAGCTTTGAACTCTTTGAACTTTGCAAAAGTTTCAGACTTCTGCTTCAAAAAGTAAACCCAAGTCTTCCTACTATAATCATCAATAAAGGTGAGGAAGTAACAACTTCCACTAATTGACTGTGTCCTCATAGGTCCACACAAGTCGGTATGCACCAATTCAAGTGGTTTCTTGGCTCTGTAAGAAACTCCTTTCGGAAAAATTTCACGGTGTTGCTTGCCTAAGATGCAACACTCACACGTGCTAGCATGTTCTTTGATGGGAGGTAGACCTCTCACCATCTGTTTCTGTTGCAATAATTTTAAACCGGAAAAATGCAAGTGTCCAAACTGAAAGTGCCATAACCAGTATGCATCAGAACATGCAGTTGTAAAATAACTAACCTAATCATTGTAGTTCATAATGAGAGGAAAGAGTTTGTTCCTCGTCATCTGCACCTTTGAAATCAACTGCTTGCTTGGGTATTTGTCATAAATAACACATTGTTGCCCCTGAAAGATAACTTTGTATCTTTTCTGCATCAGTTGGCTTACACTAATCAAATTGTGTTTGAGCCCAGGGACATATTATACCTCTGATATGGTCTTTGGCTCCCCTTGCTTGGTCACAATGTTGACCACTCCTTTGCCATCTACAGCCACAGTCTTGTCAGTCCCCAACTTGACCTCTGTTTGCACTGTGACATCCAAATTAGCAACCAAATCCTTGTTGCCTGTCATGTGGTTACTGCAACCACTATCTAATAGCCAGACCTTATCAGACGGTGCATGCATGGTGTTGCATGCTAGAAACATAGAGTCAGTATTTTCTATACTGACATTAGCTCTCTGATTGCCTTGATTTGCAATCTTCTTCCTACAATCACGAGCATAATGACCAAATCTATTGCAGTAATAACACTTTACCTTTGATTTGTCAGACCTTTGATTGTTATGAAATCTTCTACTGCTGCTGCTTCCACGTTGATGCTCATGATCATCTCGGCCATCTCTGTGACCACCATAGTTGCTACCTCGTCCTCTGCCTCTCAATCGACTTCTTCCTCGACCTCTTGAAATATAGACTTGAATTTGGAAGGCTGTTTCCAAAGTGGAATCCTTATTTCTGTCTATCCTTGCCTCATGTGATAGAAGAGATCCCATCAACTCATCAATTGTGAGTTTTTCCAAGTCCTTTGCTTCTTCTATGGCTGCTACCACCACATCAAATTTGGTAGATAGGGATCGAAGAACCTTCTCGATCACTGTTTGATCTTTAATATCTTCGCCATAGATTTTTAACTCATTGACGACAGACATGACCCTATTCATGAAGGAATTAATGTCCTCTGTCTCCTTCATCTACAGACTTTCAAAGTCTCTCCTGGTGTTCTGCAGTTTAACAATGTTAACTTTCGCCATACCTTGATATCTTGTCGCCAGTGTGTCCCATGCCTCCTTTGCTGACGAGGTTATCATGATCTTCTGGAACACAACGCGATCAACTCCTTACTGGATAAGAAGCAACGCTTGTGCATTCTTTCGCTTATCTTTCTTCCACTGTTCCCTCTCTGCATTACTGAGGGCTCATTCTTCTGCATCATCTTTAGGTTCTGAAAACCCATACTTGACATGATCCCAGACATCATGCACTTTTAGCATGGTCTCCATATTAATGGCCCACATATCGTAATCTTTCCCATTGAAAGATGGAAGTTGTGGCTGAAAATTGCTTGTAGCCATATTTCTTCAAACAAAATTTCACTGCTGAAACCCTAAAAAAAATTTGATAGATATGCTTTGCAAAGCTTTTTCCTTTAAAAAATAAAATAAAAAAATCTCTCAATAAAACCCAAACCCTAGGTTGTATATAAAAATTAGTCCTTTGTATTTTTATAAAAGTTTATATAAAACGTTATATAAAAAAAAACCTTTGATTTTTTTTTTTGTTTTCTTTATATAAAGAATCCTTTTAAAAACCTTTATATAAAAAAAAATCTAAAAAATATGTTTGTGATTAACTCCCTCGCATGCCAACTACATAGAAACCTTTAATAAAAAAAAACTCCTCCACATATTCTCATGCACTCACGTGCTTTACTTAACAATGGAAACACCTCCACATATTCTCATGCACTCACGTGCTCTACTTAAAAATGGAAATAATCTTGATAGAGCCCACGTGATTTTCAAAACAATTAAATCGATGTACCTTTTTGGATCCGCCGCACGTGATCGTATTTGATTTTGCATGCTGTTCATGGCTGTCGGCTGTTGAATTTTTTTATTGACCTGGGTTCCGCACCCCGATGAGGGGAGAGACTGCGTTTTAAACCGGACTTTCCAGAAAATTGTAATTTTTCCGATAGTACGCAGGTTAGGCTGGGAGATGTTGCGGATCTCCGCAGGTTCTGCACTAAAAACGTGCGGATCGCGGGTTAAAAAAAAAAAATTGTGTAAAAAAAAAATTTATGGCCTATTGCTTTTGGCCTTCTTACTGGCTTTGCTCGCCCACGAATCTTTTGATCCTTCCTCAGCTCCGATACCAACTCACGGTGTGTTTAGATTTGACTTAATAAACTCGCTTAAATCACTGTCTAACTCGCTCATCAAATCTAACTATAACTCAACTCAACTAACACCACTCAACTATTTGTCTAACTTCTGCATGAGGAAGTAATTATATATTTTAACACTCCCCCTTAATTACGACCGCTAAACTAAAACATAACTCATGACAACTCAAACATGCCTGCTGGTCTATGTCTCAGCGAGGCTTACAACACCCAAGTTTCTTTTGTGAAACTCAAACAAATCTACTGCTAATGGCTTTGTAAAGATATCAGCCAATTGATCACTCGTTCTACAAGGCTTCAAGTGAACTTCTCCATTACTCACAAGTTCTCGAATAAAATGATATCTAGTATCAATATGCTTGCTCTTTTGATGAAACACACTATTCTTGGATAGTGCAATCGCTGATGTGTTGTCACAGTATATTGGTGTTGATCCTTGTTGTTTCTGCTTGATTCCATCCGATACTCTTCTTAACTATACTGCTTGACATGCTGTTGAAGTTGCTGCTACATATTCTGCTTCTGATGATGATAATGTCACAATAGGCTGCTTTTTAGATGCCCATGCGATCACTCCTGAACCGAGATGGAACACATAACCGGATGTGCTCTTCCGATCATCCAAACTTCCTGCAAAATCACTATCTGTATATCCAATCAATTCTTTCTTTTCTGTACTTTCATACATTATGCCATAATCTCTGGTTCCTGCTATGTATCTCAGAATTCTTTTTCCAACACTCCAATGTGTGTCTTTTGGAGTTTCCATGAATCTGGAAATCAGACTCACTCCCTGCATAATATCTGGTCTTGTAGCTGTGAGATACATGAGGCTGCCAACCAATCTTTTGAATAGATTTGGATTGACATCTGCCCCTTCATCATCCTTACTTAAATTTTTACTTGTTGCAACTGGTTTAGGTACAGGTTTGGAATTATCCATCCTGAATCTTTTCAGCAAATCTGTTGCATACTTATTTTGACAAATAAAAATGCCTTTTTCAGATTGCTCAACTTCAATGCCAAGAAAATATTTCATAAGACCCAGATCTGTCATCTCAAATTCTTTCATCATGGCTGTTTTAAATTCATCTATTTCAAGATCACCTGTAAAAATCACATCATCAACATATAAGCAAACTATCAAAATTTGTCCATGCTCATTTACCTTTGTGTATAAGGTAGGCTCAATGCTGCTTCTGCAAAATCCATTCTTGATCATATAACTGTCGATTCTGCTATACCATGCTCTAGGTGCTTGCTTCAGTCCATATAGCGCTTTCTTCAATCTGTAAACTTTGTCTTCTTGTCCTTCAACTTCATAACCTGGAGGCTGCTGCACATAAATTTCTTCTTCTAAAATTCCATTCAAGAAGGCTGATTTGACATCCATCTGATACACTTTCCACTTGTTCTGAGCTGCTGTCGCTAGAACTGCTCTTACAGTATCCAATCTGGCTACCGGAGAAAATGTTTCCCCAAAGTCTATTCCCGGTTGTTGCGAGAATCCTTTTGCTACAAGTCTTGATTTAAATCTGTCAATCTCACCTTTCTCATTCACTTTAGTCTTGTACACCCACTTCACACCAATGAGATTTTTATTGTTTGGTAAATCAACCAAATCCCATGTATCATTCTGTTCAATTGAATTCATCTCTTCATCCATGGCTTGCACCCAATTGTCATCTCTGATTGCTTCTTCAAACGAAGAAGGTTGGAATGCCAACAATGCAAATTTTGAACTAACATCCAAATCATCATAAATATCTTTCAAACTTCTCATCTTTTTCTTACCATTGCTTGATTCATTACCTGATTCGTTGCTTGGAGAATTCTGGTCTGTGGATCTGCTTGAAGATCCATGCTGCTCTGAAAATCTTGGAGTCCTTGCTGGTGTGACTTTGTTTGGTGTCTGCTCTTTTGGTTCTTGCTACTCCTCTTCTTCTACAAGATCATCCTCCATCAATGGTGTTTAAGCATCGATTAGTGTGTCTATAGTCCCATTCCATGACTCTTGTTCTTTGAACACAACATCTCTGCTAATGATTGTCTTCTTTGTGACAGGGTTATACAATTTGTAAGCTTTTGATTGCTCACTATAACCAGTAATTATACATTTTTCACTTTGATCATCTAATTTTCCTCTTATTTGCTTAGGCACATGTGCATAGGTTACACATCCAAAAACTCTGAAGTGAGATACACTGCATGACATACCTGACCATGCTTCTTCTGGAACTCTGTTCATCACGCTCTTTGTAGGAGATCTGTTTATCACATAAACAACATATGCAACTGCTTCTGCCCAATACTCGTTAGACAAGTGTCTTTCTTTCAACATGCTCCTTTTCATGTTCATGACTGTTCAGTTCTTCCTCTCTGCTACACCATTCTGCTGTGGTGTGTATCTGGTCGTAAACTGTCTTCTGATTCCATGTTGTTTGCAGTACTCATGGAATTCCTTCGAATCGTATTCTCCACCACAATCCGATCTCAATACCTTGATCTGTTGATCACTTTGGTTCTCCACCAAAGCTTTGAACTCTTTGAACTTTGCAAAAGATTCAGACTTCTGCTTCAAAAAGTAAACCCAAGTCTTCCTACTATAATCATCGATAAAGGTGAGGAAGTAACAACTGCCACCAATCGACTCTGTCCTCATAGGTCCACACAAGTCGGTATGCACCAATTCAAGTGGTTTCTTTGCTCTGTAAGAAAATCCTTTCGGAAAACTTTCACGATGTTGCTTGCCTAAGATGCAACACTCACACGTGTTAGCAGGTTCTTTGATGGGAGGTAAAACTCTCACCATCTGTTTCTGCTGCAACAAGCTTAGACCGGAAAAATGCTAGTGTCCAAACTGAAAGTGCCATAACCAGTATGCATCAGAACATGCAGTTGTAAAAGAACTAACCTCATCATTGTAGTTCATAATGAGAGGAAAGAGTCTATTCCTCGTCATCTGCACCTTTGCAATTTGCTGCTTGCTTGGGGATTTGTCGTAAAGTACACATTTTTGCCCCTGAAAGATAACTTTGTATCATTTCTGCATCAGTTGGCCAACACTAATCAAATTGTGTTTGAGTCCAGGGACAAGGTATACCTCTGATATGGTCTTTGGCTCCCCCTGCTTGGTCACAATGTTGACCACTCCTTTGCCATCTACAACCACGGTCTTGTTAGTCCCCAAATTTACCTCTGTTTGCACTGAGACATCCAAATTAGCAACGAAATCCTTTTTGCATGTCATGTGGTTACTACAACCACTGTCTAATAGCCAAAATTTATCAGACGGTGCATGCATGGTGTTGCATGCTAGAAACATAGATTCAGTATTTTATGTAGTAACATTAGCTATCTGATTGCCTTGATCTGCAATCTTCTTCCTACAATCACGAGCATAATGACCAAATCTATTGTAGTAATAGCACTTTACCTTAGATTTGTCAGACCTTTGATTGTTATGAAAGCTTCTGCTACTGCTGCTTCCACTTTGATGCTCATGATTATCTCGGCCATCTCTGTGACCGCCATAGTTACTGCCTCATCCTCTACCTCTCGATCGACCTCTGCCTCGACCTCTTGAAATATAGACTTGACTTTGGAAGGCAGCCCATCAACTCATCAATTGTCAGTTTTTCCAAGTCCTTTGCTTCTTCTATGGCTGCTACCACAACATCAAATTTGGTAGACAGGGATCGAAGAACCTTTCTCAATCCAGCACATTCAATCTTTAACATCTTCGCCATATATTTTAATTGATTGACGACAGACATGACCCTATTCATGAAGGAATAAATGTCCTCTGTCTCCTTCATCTGCAGACTTTCAAAGTCTCTCCTGGTGTTCTGCAGTTTAACAATGTTAAATTTCGCCATACCTTGATAGCTTGTCGCCAGTGTGTCCCATGCCTCCTTTGCTGACGAGGTTATCATGATCTTCTGGAACACGGCGCGATCAACTCCCTGCTGGATAAGAAGCAACGCTTGCGCATTCTTCCGATTATCTTTCTTCCACTATTCCCTCTCTGCATTAGTGAGGGCTCGTTCTTCTGCATCATCTTTAGGTTCTGCAAACCCATACTTGACATGATCCCAGACATCATGTGCTTTTAGCATGGTCTCCATCTTAATGGCTCACATATCGTAATCTTTCCCATTGAAAGATGGAAGTTGTGGCTGAAAACTTGATGTGGCCATCTTGCCTTAAAAAAAAATTGTCTCTGACGAAAAACCTTAAATTTCTCTCTTTTATGAAAGCTTTGCAAAGCTCTTTCTTTCCTTTTTTTTTTTTGAAAAAAAAAAAAATCTCTCAATAAAACCCAAACCCTAGGTTTTATATAAAATTATTCCTTTATATTTTTTATAAAAGTTTATAAAAAACTTTATAAAAAAGCCTTTGATTTGTTTGTTATATATAAAGAATCTTTATAAAAAGAACCTTTATATAAAAGATCTAAAACACATACTTGTGATTAAAACCCTCGTATGCAAACTATGTAAATCCTTTTTAATAAATAAAAAGGCTCATGCACATCCATGCATTTGTTTGTGGATTTCTCAAAAATGGAAATATGCCACACACACTTCAAAAGGTAATATACGTATGTACATTTCCAAAATAAATCTCATGTATCCGAAGTTAAAGAACGTGTTGATTTCTTCAACACGGCTTTTTTAAAACTGTGTTGCCGTTTGCTATGTAGTTTTTATTAAACTGAGTTCCGCACCTCACAGCTGCTTTTGGGAGAGGTTGCGGTCGGGTCCGCAGGTGATGCACTGAATACGTGCGGAGTTCTTTACGGGTAAAAAAAAAAGAAATTGTGTAAAAAAAAATTATGGCCTTTTGCTTTTGGCCTACTTACGGGCTCTGCGTGCCCACAGATCTCTGATCCTCCCTCAGATACCAATCTATTGGAGAGACAGAGGATTCAATCACACAAATAACACGAATATTTCACACACGAACAATGAGTTGCTGCTCTTCTATTAATCATAAAACTTTGAATCATAAAACTCTCTTACTCTCTTGAAAACAATGAGCCCGTGAAGGGTATTTAATCTAATTAACATGCACACACTATCACTCATAACTGGACTTAATCAACTCGCTTAACTCACTATCTAAATCGCTCATCAAATCTAACTGTAACTCAACTCAACTAACTCCACTTAACTATTTGTCTAACTTCTGCATGAGGAAGTAATTATATATTTTAACATCAATCAGTACATACATTAAATCAATCATGGACATACTTGCACGATGCATAATAATTACCATTCTTCATCCTTAAGCCTTCATGTAATCTCTCTAAATTCACTGTAAATCAAACTGCTTACTAGACCACCTCGGACAGAAGATATATATAGAAACATGCTAGTCTTTCTCACTCGCAAACCCTCTTCTGTCCCTGTTGCACATCAGAATAGTTGGAAATATTTAATTCCTACTTGTCTATGGTTGTAATTCTCCATTTTAGGAGTTTGTTCCTACATAATAGGAATTAGCTAGAATATAGTTTCTCCTAGTTTAGTGTGTGGTTGAGAGAATCTGTCAACCACACTACTGTACGTCTAAGATAGAATTCCTATCTTGAGACTTTTGCTTGTATAAATATGTGTGTAATTCCTTCATTCATAATATAGAATATATTGAGTGTGTGTGTGCTATTTTATCTTGGTATCGGAGCTTCAGAGCCCGTAAGGGCCTCTGGCCCTTCCTGGGCATAGAGAAATAAATTACTGCGTTTGTATAGCTTTATTAAATTTTCTATTTGTTAGAGAGCAGTTATAGTGCTGCGTAGGACTGAGCCTGGAGTGCACTAAAACTGAGTTCGAATTCTGGTTCAGTGGGTCTGCCGATGCTGGATTGGAACGCTGCGTGTGAAGAATTGAAATCTGTTATATCAGGCGGTCGAGGTGCTTGGTAGAAAACACAGGTCTTGGGATGCGCCATACAGCTGTGTGTGTTATTTTATGCGGCACAAGGTGAGGTCTAACATCATGGATTCGAATGGATTGGGAGGAGATGAATATAAGAATAATGGGACTGTCATTACACCTGAAGCTGCTATTCGAGATAATAAGAAACAGATGCCGTTGGATGTTAAACAATCTCATGTGGATAATACCCATCAAATTGGAGTAGATGCATTTGCAAAAAAAAAAACCTGCTTCGCCTGCTGCAGCTTGAATAGATGGATCGAGTGATGCGTTTGTCTGCAATTTGAACTCTATGTCAGTGGTATGCAGGGATTCTGCCTATGGCGATGATAGCTAGCTGCTCGACTATTGTATTTATATAGTTTTTTATTAAATTTTGTTGGTCCATCCTGTGTACTAGAGGGCTGTTGTGACTACTGTTGAATGAGTGTGTGTGAGTCTACAAAGTCTGTGTCCAGGTCGCAGAAGGCTGGTTTGCAATTCCCGGTAGGAAGAATCGCCAGGTTCCTTAAGGCAGGAAAGTATGCAGAGCGTGTGGGGGTTGGCGCTCCTGTGTACCTCGCCGTTGTTCTTGAATATCTGGCTGCTGAGGTTTTGGAGCTTGCTGGTAATGCTGCTCGGGATAACAAGAAGAATCGTATAGTTCCAAGGCACATTTAGCTTGCCGTTCGTAATGACGAAGAACTGAACAAGTTCAGTTTGTGGGCCTTCCGTAGTGTGCTTGCGGATATCGTCCCTCAAGGGGCAGAAAGGATCGGTCTTAAGGAGATGATTCATTACCCGATGAATAGACTATCCTCAGAATTTGGGCAGGAGTGCGGGCACATACAACAGAGTACTTATCGCCTGCAAGAATGTTCCCATTAAGCTTTCCCTCTGCTCCCATTGGGAGGGGAACTACCAGTCCTTCGTCAGCTATTCCAGAATGTCCCAAAGAATTCCAAAGGTTAGAGATTATGTCAGTGAATTCTGCTACCGTGTATGGATATGGCGCCACTTTCTCAAACGCTCGTTCATACAATAGCCCACGGATCACTGCGTCCTGTCCCGACTCCACTCCAAGAAGATCCACTACCAGCGTTATACATACACACAATCCAACAATTCATGAATCTTTTTTTTTACTCATAGTTCTATTGCAAAATATTTGGAAGACGTTTGTCGAAGGCAGACTTTCCATGCTTCATACAAGCTCACAGGTCAGAATCGATTGGTTCCAGTGGTAGAGGTACTTAATTGTGGTGTTGAAGCATGCTATATTTGTATGTTGGGATAGTAGCATCGTCAAGCACTGATGCACAATTTTGTTGTCGAAATTTGGCGTGATGTCATGTTTTTTTTAAGAGTGGTCATGTAAATCTGGTTAAATTAAATGTTGTGACATTTAGTTTGGGCAACTATTGTCACAAGTGCAAGTTTTTGTTGGAATTGCCCGTTTCAACAATTTTATTTGCAGGAATGTTCTACTACCAGCTACGATGATGACATAACAATGAAAATGGCATCAAAGGGTAGAGGTTGGAGTTGCATGATGATCGCGGTTGTGTGTGTCTGGTGTGATCAGGGGAGTAGATTATGATGGAAAGTGGCGAGCATGAGGCAGTATGCTTGAAAGAAATAACTAGCCTTGATACTGTAGGGGAAGTGGCATTGTGTTGCCAAGGGAGTGGATACTGAAACGCAACGGAAGATTGGACCATGGAGTCCTGGATTAATGTTCTTGAAGGAAAAATTGTGTTCTCTTCGTATGGCTGTGAGTGCCTATGTTCCGTTTCTTTTTCAGTGGACCCCTCACAGGTATCATTGGAATGGTTGTTGGTATGCTTGGAAATAGTCGTCTATGGGCAGAGATAGAGAAATTAATGAGAAGTGTTTATTTTGTATTTTCCTTGGAATCATGTTTAAATATTATTGAGCCTTATTGAGCCTAGCTAACTCAATGAAGGTAAAATTATTTTGTTAGAATTAGCTACTCTAACAAATGACAGGTGAAACGTGGATCTCCAAGAAGTTATTTGAACAGACAAGGATGTCCAAGATGTGAACAATGAACAGATGAGGTAAAGGAGCATCGACAACGTTTATGGTGGACAACGAAATAGATGTTTGTTTGAGTTAGTATGGTTTGTGGAATAGACTCCCTACCATGTTATAAGAAAGTCCAGTTGTTGTAATGGTCATTGTATGTACCCAGAAACTCCAAATGTTGATGTATGGAATGTAAGCCTGGTAAAGGCATTTGAAAGTTCGTGGTGATCTTAAAACCACTTTGTAATGGTTTATGGTCAACCTGAAACCATCTTTTGTTACTGTAAAGTGATGGTTGGTGGTGATCCAGAAACCATCTATAGAGCCGTTGTGGCTTGAGATGCCTTTGTGGTCGCATGTACACGAGTGGCCGCGTGTGCATGAGAGCTGTGTGCTCAGCAGAGCTTTGTGCTCAATTTGAGCAGGTGGACTGCAGTAACACCTGGCTCAGTCTCAGATGATTGATCGATCTCTGAGAAGAAGGGGGTTGGCATGATTTCTTAGCTGACAGTTGTGCTGAGAAGTAAAATTGGTGCGACTGTTCAGTACATACTCATGCCAATGCGCCAAATCACGGGAATGGCGCGGAAGCGCACGATTTTTTATTCAGGAAGATGCCAACTCAACTTCATGGGGGTCCGCGGGAAGCCCCATCTTCGTTTGACGATTTGCGGAGAAGCAGATCGGAGAAGTTGCGGACCTATCCGGGAGAGGTAGATTGGAAGATCCGCGGGAAGCCTCAACTTCGTTTGACGATTTGCGGAGAAGCAGATCGGAGAAGTTGCGGATCTGTCCGAGAGAGGAAGAGTGTGTTTTGGAGGTTCTGCACATGCAATTCGCCTGATGGTGGTGGATTTGTAGGTACATATATGCAGTGAAAACGGTCGACAAAATCATGTATGCGAAGGACATCCTACAGGACTAGCGATTGCAGCGGTTGGTACCCATGCATTCCGGTGGATGGTTGCTCTTTTATATGGACGTCGACATATTCTTTGTTATGTTTGACCACAACCAGACTTTGTGAATCACTATCATGACAAGTAGTCATTAAGCGGAGGAGTTGGAAATATTTAATTCCTACTTGTCTATGGTTGTAATTCTCCATTTTAGGAGTTTGTTCCTACATAAAAGGAATTAGCTAGAATATAGTTTCTCCTAGTTTAATGTGTGGTTGAGAGAATCTCTCAACCACACCACTGTACGTCTAAGATAGAATTCCTATTTTGAGACTTTTGCTTGTATAAATATGTGTGTAATTCCTTCATTCATAATATAGAATATATTGAGTGTGTGTGTGCTATTTTATCTCATATCCGATCATGTTCAAATATCTCTATGCTTACGTGACAACGTCCAATTAAAACTTATCTGCTAGTCAATTCATCTTCTCCTCTAGTCAATAAAATCCAAGACCAACAATGCAAACTCGGAAGAAAAAAAAAAAAAAAAATTCAAACAAAATAACCACTCATGATAATCGAAACAAATGCGAAAAATCATCCAAAACCAAAAACAAGAAGATGAGACGACGGATATGAATTTCAAAACGAAACCACTCCTAACTACCTGTATTAGTGGTTTTCAGACCAGAAAATGGTTTTAGGAATTTTAATCTAACATGCTGTGACGGCCAATTAGCCAGTAAAACTCCATTCTACTGGGCTTTCCACGAAAATTTGAATTAGCTCGACCACAAGGAGTGTTGATAGAACCTAAATAAAAATCCTTTCTCACACTTACACTGAGAAAGTGTCTTCCAAAACCCCTTCGGCCCAAGGGGAGAAAGAAACTTAAAAAGAGAGGAGGTTCTCTCCATTTCCGCACCCCTAGCTTCGAACCTTGAACGTTGGTTAGACTCGAGAGGAACTGTGATTTACGTGAATTTAATATGATATTTATGTTTTATAATAATATTTTAACATGCTAAAATTTATATTTCATATTATATAATTTTAGATTTATTTATTTTAAATTTATTAAGTTTTAAATGTTATATCGGTAACATTTCACACAATCTGTGTGCCGTGAGCTAGATTAATTGCAGGAACAGAGTATTGGTTGAAATAAGAGTCATATGCTACAGATCCAAACTGCAGTTAGTAATGTGATCGATGAGGGGAAACGATTCAATGCATGCAGAGTGGTTTTGGCATTGATTTACATAGTCTCAAAAACCAGAGAAGCGTTGGAGCAATTAGTGAATTGTAAGCAGAGCTCTGGCACCACTACAAGAAGATCCGGTCGCACTTCAGGAAGTTCTGGTAACTATTGTTTGTAGCCTGTAATAATTTTTTTCATTCGATCAAGTCCGGTCTCTGAAGTTGTATTGTCTATCGATAAGTTGAAAGGATGCTATAAATACAGAGTTTAATATTAAACTGATGAATTAGTGATTAAGCAAAATTGAATGAGTTTTAAAGAACGCTGTAAGAAAGTTTTCTTCAGCTATTACAGGAACTTCAACCAAAGCGTGAAGTGTAAGAATCGCTGGTAGCATTAAATATAGCCTAACGGCATCAAATCTCTACCGGAACGAAAAAATCTTTATAAAGAAACAAAATGAGATGCAGTATACACAATAGCTTATCTATATAATCATTTAACATAAACATATTTCTAATCTAATTAGTTTGTTAAAATTTATATGAACAAATTTTTAAATATTCATTTTAACTAGCTAGTTTAAAAGAAAAATGGCAACAAGTAGAATAGCTATATGTCTCGTGGGTAGTTGTTTTTTTATAATTATTTGACAAAGAATATGTGTATTTACCTTTTTCAAATTAATTTCTTCTTCTCTCTTCCCACATGCAATTTTATCTAAGAAATTTCTATAAAACAATGATCCAAAATAAATTGAGCTATTCAGCCATTTTTATTATGAATAATTAATTAAAGTCTCCTAAACAAACCAACTTAAAGCATTCAATGTCTTCTCTTCTTCTTCAAATCAGAATTCATTTCAAATTATTACCTAAACCAAAATCATTGATCCAAATTAATTATTAAAAATGACTAATAAATTAAATTGATCTTGAATCTGGAATTGAAATAATAATAACATTGATATACTTCATTATGAAATAATAAATAAAAACTTTAAAATATCACTAAAATAATAAATAAGAGAATTTAACCTATAAAAATATAACCATAAAACAACTCTTGACTGCAATGGAGTTTCCCTCTATCCATCCATCCATCTTTAGTTTCCCTCTACCCATCCATCATAAGTTCTACCGTATATCCCACAACAAAATGAAAAAACAGTAGAACAACACAAACCAAATTTAATTAAAAATTCAAAAACTCTCAAATAACGTAGACACGGTAAAAATGTAAAGTGAAGCTAACACTAGAACATGAAATCACCCAGCCCACAACTACGTAACCTTGCTTGAATGATCATGTTCAGAATCATATTTTGTGAAATTTAATGGAACAAATTATATAGAAGTATTTCCCATTAACCAAAATTTCTAAGGGGTTCACCCATATTCTACAGGATTAGCGGTTTATCGAAAAGTACGGAAAAATTAAAGTGAAATGTTGTAAAAACCACCACTGAAATTGCACGTACCTGCGTCACCTTCACACACAACAAAAAGTATACGAAAAGAGCTCTCTCTTTCACCACCATGATGATATCATCTATACACTCTCCTCAATAATTTCACTCACAAAAATAGTGAGAAAATACCTCATGTTCTCTGCTTCTTCGGAGAGGCCAAAATAAGCATTCATCATCCTCCCTCTTGCAAATAATTTATGAGACAAAAACATCACTTGTGAGATTGATATAGAATTTATGAGAAGGAAACACAACCTATGAGACGGTTACAGAAATCACAACTCAAATAAACCCACACAAACCCTCCGAAGCTTCTTTGTCATCTTCTATCGACTTTTCTGCATGTCATCTTACCTCCCCTGTTACTGCAAACAAATATTAAAAAAGAAACAGGCTCTGCCGCCATTTCATGATATATAAATGATACATACACCCGAAAAAAACAAATCCATGTAAAAATTATGTGTCTCCGAGGTTGAAACAAAAGCATCCGTTGTCTCATCTTCTTTCTCAACGGCGAGCCTGTTGCAAATCAGAGTTTATTTCAGATAATTAGCTAGGCCAAAACCAATAATCAAGAATTTCCAATGAAATTAAAGGCAAATTAGCTTTACCTGGAATGACCATCTCTATGAATTGAAATGCCCTTGGGGCCTAACGAAAAAACAGTAAACCCTTGCAATTTGTTAGAGCTTCAATAACTGAAACGAGAAACAACAGTGTTTACAGTTTAACTTCTTCCATAATCATTTAAATTCTTAGCAAAAATTTGGGGAACATATATCCCACCAAGTCGAAAATTACTGAATAACAGAGTTGGTATGAGAATTACCGAATGACAGAGTCGAGGCGAACGATATTCTCAGCTTAGGGGAGTAGTTATTATCTTTTAAAAACTAAGATGCAGACACACAACTAATAAAAAGAAGAATCAAAATGTTAACCCTCCACCACTAAATCACACATCGCAGAAATATTTTAATCATCAATACCACTTCTAGCTAACCTTTAGCTTTCACAATCTTTTTTAATGAAATTTTGCTGAGCAGATTGCTAGGTCATATATTATGCCCGATTAACAAAACATTTTAAGCGGGTTAACCCAATGTTCTACAGGGTTGGCGGTTTTACCCAAACGGCGAGCAATCAAAATATGGCTGTACGAACCAACATTCCGTGACAATGAACACCACTCTCCAAAATAAGAAAGAAATGACCGCATGGACTCTTCTTCCTCTTGAAAGCCAAAATAAAGATCAACGTTCTTCAACCTCTCTCCCGCAATTCGACCTACGCACCATTTATGAGTGGGAGAGAGACACACAAAATGACCAGCTCAAATAAATCCAAAACAAACCTGAGCTCCGAATGCTATACTGTTATCTACTTCCTCGATGTCGAACCCTCTTTTTTACGCTGTTCTCATTTATTATCAAACCCAATTAGCAAGCAACTGCAGAAGAATTTACATTCCTAGGTAACACAATAAAACAACTATTAGGGCTATTTATGCTGCAAAGTCATATCCACAAGGGGCTAAACATTATGTACATGCTATAACTTGCTTCTTAGTAAAAAATACGAATAAATACATAAAAAAGAACCATGCACACGTTCCTCCATTCAATTGAATAATTTCACAGGAAATCCAAAATCACTGGACATCTGTACCAAAAGTAACAGAAAACAAATTTATTGTCGGGCTAGCTGTTTACAGAAACCAAGAATGAAACAGATCTAGCTGATTCGATTCAAGGTTAAGAACGAGGCCGAGGGCCGTCCTCTTTCGATTCAATTCAAGGTTAAGAATGAGGCCGAAGGCTACCCTGTGCCAATCAAAAACAGATTTACTTGCATGATGCTTAATAATTACCATTCTTCATTCTTAATCCTTCTTGTAATCTCCCTAAATTCACTATAAACCAAACCATTTACCAGACCACCTCTGACATAGGAATATATATATATATATATAAACAAACCAGTCTTCTATCGTCATCTTCTTTCTCACTGGAAAACCCTCCTCCGTACCTGTTGCACATCAAAATTCATATTAGTTCATGTTCAAATATCTCTATGCTTACAGGGCAACATCCAACTAAAAACATACCTGCTAGTCAATTCATAGAAATCGAAGATAACGGGTTTCATCTTCTTCTCTAGTCAATAAAATCCAGGACAAACAATGCAAATCCAGGACAAACAATGCAAACTCGGAAGAAAAAAATAAAAGGAAGAAAAAATCAACAATAATATCTACTCATTGTAATCCAAGCAAATAGAAAAAACAACTAAAAAATTGGGTGTAAAACAGAACATGCATGGCCATGCAATATGGACAAGAAACGAGCCAAGCCAAACCAGTGCAATTTACACTCAAGAAGAAGATGAAACGAAGATGAGAGCATGTTGGTCTGCGAATGCTTTTATATATCCTCTCCCACTTTTCAAACGGTAACAAGCGAACTGGGAGCGCTTTTTGGTAGGGAGCGGATAGGAATTTGAAAACCACACCACTCCTAACCACCTGTATTAGCGCTTTTCAAATTCTTTGAACAAAAACTGGTTTTTTTTTTGGAATTTTAATGTAACTCGTAAAGTTCCATTCCTACCGGCCATTTCATGAACTTCGGACCACAAGGAATCGGGTGTTGGTAGAAACTGAATCTTCACACGAAAATATCGCTCCCTATAAAGTTTTGTAATGAAAGTATTTTCACTTGGGCATTTTCTAGTTTTTAAAATCTAAAATTTATATTTCAAATAATAATATTTGAGATACAAAGGTGATCAAATTTCATTTTATATTAGTCCATATATTATCAATATTATCTTAATTAATTCATAATGGAAAAAATATTCACTAAAAAAATCTAAATAAAGTTTTTATTAAATTACTTCTATATATATAAATTATATTTATATAAATAAATAAAATTTAAATTATTATTTAAATATTATTTTATTTTTCTTATTAAAAGATATTTAATTTTTTTATAAATACTTCAAAATAATAAATAAATTAAAAATATATTTTTAAAATAAATAACATTCACTTAGTTTTGGGAGAAAAAATCATCTTCGTTCACTTTTATGTAAAGGTTTCTTATTCCCTTGGTCTTCTTAATAATTTACCTCTTATGATACACTACCCTACCTTGGATAGGATTGGGTGAAATTCCTCGCTAACACGGGTTCGATCTTTCGAATTCATCCTCATCAAGCTCTCATAGTCGAACCAAATAGACGTGAGAACTCTTCAAGTGGGCCCGCCCATACTCCATTACATTGAAAAGTTAAAAAAAAACATCATGGACAACATTTATCTCCCTCCCTTAATTTTCGCAGGTCGTTCTTTCAATTAAATGTACGTAGGGAACATAGAGGCTAATTGTGTGAAATCGCATTAAGCTTTTTTATTTAAAAAAAACCAAAAAAAACGAAAAAATTATTTTTTAAAAATAAAAATAAAAATATAAAAAATTAATTTTTTTTAAAATAAATATAAAAAAATTAATCATAAAGATTTATTTGCATTAAATTTTTTAATTTATAAATAGATTAGGTTATAACATCACGATGCACTACTATTATATCCAAAAATCTATAATTCATTTTATAATTAAAATAATTTATATATATATTATTTTATTTTAATTTTATATTTATTTGAATTAAATTCAAAAATAAAAACATAATTATTTTTAAAATAAAATTCAAATTTATGTTCTTAATTGATATTAAAAATATTTTATAAAATTAAATCTTATTATTCATCTATTAATTATTAATATTTAAATTAAAAATTTGAAAATCCTAATTTAAAAAAATAAATAAAAACTCTCTACATATTTGCATAACAAAATACTCCAACCTAAACAAAAGACCTAACCCTTTTCCACATTTAATAATGAGAAAGTGTGTGCCAAAACCCTCACAAAACATGGGGAGAGACTTAAAATGCAAGTAAGTTCTTACCATGGCTTGGAATCTTGAGGCTTGGTTAGACTCGATAGGAACTCTGATTTATATGAAATAATATGATATTTATTTTTACTTAAAAACAGAAAGAAAAATCTTGAAAAAGACAGGGAAGGAGAAGATGAATGTACTTAAAATGCAAGGAAGTTCTTACCCTGGCTTGGAATCTTGAGGTTGGCTTGGAATCTTGAGGTTTGGTTAGACTCGATAGGAACTCCGATTTACATGAAATAATATGATATTTATTTTACGTGAAAACGACAAGGAAAATCTTGAAAAAGACACGCAAGGAGAAGATGAATGTAAAGTTATATAAGTAGATACTAAAAGGGAAAAAATATGAGTTCATGCAAACAAGGCGAGAAGAGTTAATATATCTAGGAAGAATAACCCAAAACTTTTATGGCAGGAACTTCAACCAAGGAAGAAGCAAATTGAAAATAATATTACAAATAATCAATGGTTTGAATATGGAAGACAACTATATGAAAAAGAATAAGAGGTTGAGCCTGCCCCGGGGCTCAACACAACTACAAAGCTCTTCATATTGCAGGAGGTGGATATTGGAATTAAAAAGCTGAAAACATGAAAGGAAAAAGCTTGGTTGAACTTCAAGCAAAGTATCTAAAATGGGGAAGGAACACTCTTTCACCGAACATCATGAAACAACAACATCATTCAACAATGACTCCCAAGAGACTGGACAACTAGCCTAGTAATACCCCTTTTTAAAAGTGGAGACATTAATAATCCATCCAATTATAGAACCATTATGATCACTTCTTTTTTTGCAAATATTTTTGGTAGGTTGGTGGAAAATAGAATTAGTAAGTGGGCAGAAGTAAAAGAAAAGAGGGAAAAAGGACAAGTGGGGTTTAGGCTGAAGCATTCTACAATGGATCACCACACCACGTTGAGACATGTTATTGAAAAGGTTTGGGGGGGATAAAGAAGAAGTATTCTGTCGTTTTGTTGACTTCAAAAAGGCATTTGACACAGTCCCTAGAGATAAGTTGTGGCGTAGAATGGAGGAACTTGAAATTCCTTTGCATTATAGAGCTGTTGTCCATAGACTTTATAAAGAGGAGAAAGTCAAAAATTAGAACCTCAACGGGTATTTCAGAAAGCTTTAGAAGTGACATTAGAGTCTAGCAAGGTTGCCCTTTATCCCATACTCTTTTTGGTTTATATATTGGTAAACTAGAAGAGTGCCTAGATTTGCAAGGTGGGGATGGTGTTCGGTTGGGGGAGTTTGTGATAAAGCTTCTTTTATATACTGATGATCTTGTATTGATTTCTAAATCAGCCCATGGATTGCAGATGCACCTATATGCCCTTGAGAATTTGTTTAGACCAATGGGGATGCAATTCAATATTAGTAAGACCAAGATAATGATTTTCTCTAATCTAAGGAAGCAGAGTCAGCATACGTTATTCTTTGAAGGCAACACTCTTGAAGAAGTAAATGAGTACAAATACCTCGGGATCGATTTCAACAACAAACTTAATTTGGAGGACTGTAGAAAGAAGAGAATATTAGGAGGGTGGAATGTTAACATTATATGCTCTTCAAAACATATGTAGAGAGGTAGATTTATGGGATTGGAAAATGATTAAAGTGCTTTTTGTTGGGAAAAATACTGAGAGGGGGGGGGGGGGGGGGGGAGGGGGTGTGAATCAGTATTTAGAGCTTACTGACAATTTTAAATTTTTCTTTATTGAATTCCATACGCGACTTTAATGAACCCAACTCGTGTATGCACGCGGATATATTAACAAAAACTTGCATATACTGAGATAACTTTATAGTTAGATAAACTTTCAAAAACAAAATTTAACTTAGCTTATCAGTTATGCATCAGTTAGTTAAGTAGTAAATCAGTAACAGCAGAATAAATCATCACATAAGAGCATCACACATGAACACCAAGATTTAAGGTGGAAACCCAATTCGGGAGAAAACCACCACTGCTATCATCTATGTCTTCAATATTTATTATATGGAAAATTGTTTACAATTTTATACCGATGCAGACTCATATCAGCATGCAGGCATCTACCTGCAGAAGGCTGCAACCTTCTCTCGTTTTCCAGCTGCAACTGGAAGGGAGCTACAACCCCCTGATCTCATTTACCATCTACCACTAGAAGGGAGCTACGACCCCTTTCTTCTCGTTTACCAATCACTCCTGGAAGGGAGCTACTACCCTCTGATCTCGTTTACCAGCAAAAACTGGAAGGGAGCTACGACCCCCTTATTGAAGGCTTTGACCCTCAACACCATCGCGGACCACGTTTCATCAATTTGCACACTGGATCCAAACAACTTCAACACAACACAACTTGTAGGCCTCTTTTCATCAGATTTTCAGACTGGACCCACTCCACACATTTAAGCTCAAAGAACACACATCAAACTGAAACTTATAACCCCATCAATTCATTCATTGAATCATCAATCAACCAACCCACCACTGATCTTTAATCATAATCAACTAGCAACATAATTAGTATTCAAACAACCCAGATCTATATGAAGACATCATTGATAGACAACAGTAATACAGCAAAACAGATCAGAAATTTCCTTCTGTATACTTTAGAAAAACCCTCAATTTCGTACGCACTTTAGCTGAAACGAACCTGTGTATTTATACTCTTTTGCTGAGACGAACTTGCGTATAGATCTAAAAACATTATAGGACTGCGCAACTCTTCAGAACAAATAAACATCTCATATCTTACCCTTCACTTCAGCAAACATTCGCCAGAACACAGATCTAAACATTCCATAAATAGATCTAGAAAATACATAGTCATTTTATGTCTAGAGATCCTGATCCATCATTGTATTCATAGGTGCATTATTATTTCAGATCTATCAATAAACTGTAACCCATTCCATACATATATACTTCAGTGAATTATTCATTCAATACCCAGACACATGCACACCTTTTCACTGTGATCTTCTTTTCCTTATATAGATTTAGCCTTTACTAATACCATGAGCGAAAACCACACAACTACCGATGGTACTCTTGGACGGGATCAAATAGACGACACAACGATTAATATTGTGGGCTAATACCATGGTAATGCCCATTGGTATCATAATTTTAGAGCGCAAATGGCATACACAACTTTACTTCTTCGTCCCTGCGTGTATACGCGAATTCTCTTCATAAAAACTATGTATATACTAATTTTGGATATATACGCAGGTTGCCTTCATAAAAGTAGTGTATACATTACCTCCATACGCGGGTTGCCTTCATGAAACCTGCGTATACATTGAGAAATATTTCTGTTTCATTTCTATGGCACTTAAATTCCTTTCTCTGTCACATCTAAATTGACCTGTAGAAACATCATTTTTACATATTTAACACATAGGTTGCTTATAAAAAGACAACTTGTAAAGTAATTTTACATCAAGGACAACTTCTTCAAGTAGGTTTTCATCAAGGACAACATATTGCATTATATTGCCAACAATCTCCCCCTTTGGACTTGATGGCAACCATGATGGTGTTTGATCAACACAACAGATAAATACATTAATCATAACCATTATTCAAACACCAAAATACTCTCCCCCTTTGACATTAAGGGTAAAGGGCAGATCAATACTGAAACAAGGTTTCTCTTTCCTTGTATAAAGAAGAGCTCTACAGATCTAATGTGCACTGTATTGACTATGCTCCCCCTGAGTTCATGCTGAATCTTCAGACAGATTTTTCAATGAAGTACATGACTCTATAACTCAACCGAGTATGAACTTTCCTATCACCAAGGACTCATACTTACATGAATGATCCAACCAAGTGGAATTACATATTTTCCTCAAATACCCAACCAAGAGGGTTTACAATTTTGACTCAACTACCCAACCAAGTGGGTTTAAAAATTTGAACAAGTCCTTACATGACTGAATATCACAATTTTACATCATAGGTCTCAACATGACCTTTCCATCAATTAACATATATGACTTTGTATAACCAAGACCAAAATACCTCAAGAGAGAGATCATGTTTCAGAACCATCATAATGCCAACAATGCATTATTCACAGCAAGGCTAATGCTCCCCCTAAGCCTGAGCATCCTGAACACCTTCACCAACCAATTCATCAAAGCCTTTTCATCAAGTAGATAATCAAAACTTAATATCATATCAGCAAATATAACCATCAACATCAGATTAAGAAAATTATTACTATCAGCAGCATATCAGAAACTGTTCTTGATTCTTCCTCATTGTTTTTCTCATCGGAGAGAAACATACACAACTGTCACCATTGGAACTTGCGTGTATACGTGGCTTTAGTTCATGAAACCCACGTATAGAAAGTGAAATACAGAAAATTTCACAGCTCCATCTCCTCCTGGGTTTATACACTCTGTACCTATCCTTTGTTGTCACATTATATGCACTATTATAAATAAACACAACAATAATTACCAAACCAACCATGGGAATCACCATATATTGCTCCCCCTGTGATGATACATTACTGGTTCCTATAATGTATCTCACATCACTCCTGCAGTCATTATGAGAAGTAAACTTTAGAAGTGGATGACTGCAGTAGGGTCAATATTCCCTATGTTTTTTACCGTTGCTTCTTATTTTTCCAGCTTTGCTTCACATTTCTTACTGTGTGCTGGAAATTCTCCAATTTCTCAGATCTTTTCATCCTACTTAACCTGCATTCTTTTTCTACATGCCCATACTTGTTACAAGCATAACATCTTATGTGACCAGAAAAGGGAGCATAGGGATCATAATATGTTTGTCTAATCTTTATTCTATTACAATCAACTGCTTTATGACCATAATTGCTGCATGAAAAACAATATCCCTTAAAGAAACCTGAGTACTTGGGAGTTGATAGTCTTTCTGTGTAGTGTATATTTGTCTATGACCGAAACAATTTGTTTCTGCACTTGGTTGCAACATGTCCATAATTATGACATATAAAGCATTCAAAATTATTGATCAAAGGAGAGATTATATTGATACTTCTATATTTAGGAGTGAATGATTTCCTTTGAGAATTCGTGATTTTCGATTGAATTTTTGTCTCTTTAAACACTTTAGATTTTGCATTGATATCCTTTGAATCTTTAGCATTGTCTTGTGAACTAGATTCTCCTTTAGCAGTTTCATGAAAAACAAGAACAAATTTAATAGAAGGATTCCTTTGACTACTAAGAATATTATCCAGAATCTTAGTACTATCTTGAAACCTCAAGTGTTTATCATTTTCTTCTAATTTTCCTTTTAAAATGTTTACCTTAAACTCCAATTTTTGGCACTGTTTCTTCATACTTTCTTATACCCTTCTTCCTTCTTCAACTTGCTCATTCAAAGTTAGAATTTCTTCTTTAAACTCATTTTCTTGTTCTTCAAATATTTGTAGAAGTTCTTCATTCTTCTTATTTGATTTTTCCAGATCTGCTTTGAGAGAGATGATTTCTGCTTCAAGTCCTTCACTGTGATTGGATACTTCATTCTGCAGCTTTTGACATTGATCTATCTGTTCTTTGTTTAGTTTCTTAATTGAATTTCTTTCTTTTCACTGATCTTTCAATCTAGAAATAATATTTTTGAAGATACATTCCCTTTCATTAAATAGAATATGTTGATCTTCAACTTCATTCTTGAGATTAGCAATTTCTGCTTCTAGATCCATAACATTAATTTTACTTTCGTATTCACTATATTCAACATTGCATGCATAAGGAAGTGAATCACAAGAACAACAAACAATACCTGTTTCATCTTCTTCATTTTTTTTTTGGCTACGTTTTCTGAGATATCTTCTTCCTTTAAGTAGCCTTTTTCTTTTTCTTCCTTCCCATTGAGACGGATCTCCTTCAAGCGATCAAGCTTCTATAGAAGGACCTGCTTTGATACTAATTGTTGGGAAAAATACTGACCAGGAGGGGGGGGTGAATCATTAATTAGAGCTTACTGACAATTTTAACTTTTTCTTTACTGAATTCCATACGTGACTTTAATGAACCCAATTCGCGTATGCACGCGGTTATATCGACAGAAACTTGCGTATACTGAGATAAATTTATAGTTAGATAAAATTTCAGAAACAAAATTTAACTCAGCTTATCAATTATACATCAGTTAGTTAAGTAGTAAATTAGTAACAACATGATAAATCATCACATAAGAGCATCAAACATGAACACCAATATTTAAGGTGGAAACCCAATTCGGGAGAAAACCACCACCGTTGTCATCTCTGTCTTCAATATTTATTATATGGAAAATTGTTTACAATTTTATACTGATACAGACTCATATCAGTAAGCAGGCATCTACCTACAGAAGGTTGCAACCTTATCTCATTTTCCAGCTGCAACTGGAAGGGAGCTACAACCCCTTGATCTCGTTTACCAGCTACCACTAGAAGGGAGCTACGACCCCCTGCTTCTCGTTTACCTGCCACTCCTGGAAAGGAGCTACTACCCCCTGATCTCATTTACCAGCAACCACTGGAAGGGAGCTACGACCCCCTTGCTGAAGGCTTCAACCCTCAGCACCACTGTGGACCATGTTTCATCAATTTTCACACTAGATCCAAACAGCTTCAACACAACACAACTTGTAGGCCTCTTTTCATTAGATTTCAGACTGGACCCACTCCACACATTTAAGCTCAAAGAACATACATCAAACTGAAACTTATAATCCCATCAATTCATTCATTGAATCATCAATCAACCAACCAACCACTGATCTTTAATCATAATCAACTAGTAGCATAATCAGTATTCAAACAACCCAGATCTGTATGGAGACATCATTGAAAGTCAACAGTAATACAACAAAACATATCAGAAAATTCCTTCCGCATACTTCAGCAAAACCCTAGATTCCATATGTGCTTTTGCTTAAACGAACCTACGTATATACGTGCTTTTGCTGAGACGAACCTGCGTATAGATTTGAAAACATTATAGGAATGCACAACTCTTCAGAACAAATAAACATCTTAGATCTTACCCTTCACTTCAACAAACATTCGCCAGATCAGAGATCTAAACATTCCATAAACAGATCTAGAAAATACATAGTCATTTCAAGTCTATAGATCTTGATCCATCATTGTATTCATAGGTGCATTATTATTTCAGATCTATCAATAAACTGTAACCCATTCCATGCAGATATACTTCATAGTGAAGTATTCATTCAATACCCAGACACATGCACACCTTTTCACTATGATCTTCTTCTCCTTATATAGATTTAGCCTTTACCAATACCATGAGCCAAAACCACACAAATTATGATGGTACTCTTGGACGGGATCAAATAGACGACACAATGCTCGATACTGTGGGCTAATACCATGGTAATGCCCTATGGTATCATAATTTTAGAGCGCAAAAGGCATACGCGACTTTGCTTCTTCGTCCTCGCGTGTGTACGCGACTTCTCTTCATAAAAACTGTGTATATACTAATTTTGGATGTATACGTGGGTTGCCTTCATAAAAGTAGCATATACATTGCCTCCATACGCAAGTTGCCTTCATCAAACCTGCATATACATTGAGAAATATTTCATGTTTCATTTCTCTAGCACTTACTAGAATTCCTTTCTCTGTCACATCTGAACTAACCTGTAGAAACATCATTTTGATATCTTTAACACATAGGTTTCTTATCAAAAGACAACTCATAGAGTAGGTTTACATCAAGGACAACTTCTTCAAGTAGGTTGCCATCAAGAACAACATATTGCATCATATTGCTAACACTTTTTGGACTACTAGTTTGTCCAGTGATGCTATATGGGTGTGAATTCTGGGCTAGCAACACCCCTGTCTCAAAATGGAAGCAAATTGAGAAAATCCAAAAACGTTTGATCATGAGAAAATTCAAATCAAAAAGTTCGGTACCTTATAAGATAATGTTGAGCGAAACAGGTACAACTTCCATCGAAGCAATTGCTATGGTGCGGCTCATAAGATATATAAAAATAATTGAGAAAATGGGAGTAGGTAGATGGCCTAGTGTTATCTTCAAGGGAGGCATGAGCGAAAGAAATAAAACACGGGTGAGACAAAACTACACATGGATGAAAAAATGAAATATCTACCTTAATGCTCGTCCCAAAAATAGCAAGGAGCTAAAGAATTTTGTTATGGAAAAGTTTCGTAAACAGGTATGCGGAAAATAGTTGGGTAGAAAGAAGTACTACATTGAAGAATTCAACCCTACGTATGATCTCCAACAAAAAGAGTACATTGGAGCTAACATTCCGTGGAGGGCAAATGTTCTTATTGCTCAATTAAGAACCAACTCGCATCATGTTCGGTGTGAAATGGGATGGTGGAAAAGGCCTAAATAAGCTTGGGAAGAACAAGTGTGTACTTTTTGCACGTCTCGGGCTCTGGAATCAAAAAAACATTTCATTTTGGAATGTGATGCATTCAAATAATCAGAGAAAGTTATGGGAATATGTGAGCATCGGTTTCTTGGCATTGTCTTTTCAGCGATGAGATTGTTGGAAGGTTGTGCCAGCTCATCATCAATTTGAATAAGAAAAGGACTGAAATGCAAACGCCGAAAAACAGGGAACTCATAGTCCCATAGATTTTTTTTAGTTTCGTGGACGTTAAAATTTCATTTCATTTCATAGTAATATTTTAACATGCTAAATTTTATATTTCAAATTACATGGTTTTTCGTTTATTTATTTTCAATTTATTAAGTTTTAGAACTATATTGAAAATATTTTTTATCATTTTTTATAAATATATATAATTTGTTTTTGTTATCTGTAAAAGCGTAGTCTAATTTATAGTTGAAATAGTTCTTTTCACGACATATTACATTTTTGCTTAAAATTTGGATGGTCAAATTTAGGTGAAAGAGACAATCTCATATACTTAGCATTTTGTAAATATCACTAATTTGTAAATAAAAAAACTATTTTTTAAGTTTGCTTCTCCTACACACTAACAACATTATTAAAGAAAAACTTATTGTGATGTTATCAGTATTATTTTTGTAATTGTAAATGCTTTATATTTATAGTTGTGATATATAATAATTTTTTTTTCAATAATAAATTATTAATATAATTGCTATATTGAAACAATGATTAAATTAAATCATTTTTATAATTGAAAGTGTTAAAAATGCATTTTGTTAAATTATAATAAAATTTACAGCTTTTAAAATGGTTAATTAAAGATGTTAGAAAATGCAAAGTTGAATTTATAATATGAAACATTTCATTTTACTAAAAAAAAATTATAAAGGAACTCAAAAAGGTTTCAAAAAGGAACAATGTAATTTTGTCAAACCACATATTTAAACATAGGTGTAATGTCTACATGTCTTCTACATATTCTTTGTATATGCTTCCCCTTGATAAGTGTAGCATTCATATGAAAATGTACATGTCATATATATATATATGCATTTTTGTTTATTGGGTCTAGCTTAAGTGATTGAAAATATAATTGTTAAGTTCAGTTCTTGCATGTGACATGATGAGCTCTTAATGAGTATATTGTTGTTTGAGCCATGTTTATGCCTATAAAATGAGCGGGAGTAAAGAGAGACTAACAACAATGTTGATGAAAATGATAAAAGAGAATGGACATGGGGTGATGAGTGAAAGGAGTCTAGCACCTTAAATATTTGGCTATATAGTTCATTTTACTCATCGCTCTAAGACCATTTCATTTTATCCTTCTCGTCTACATTATTGCTAAGTTATCTTTACTCCCAATCATTAATACTTGAATTGAGCCTCGTTAACCCTTACGGATACGCCATTCGAACAAAGAATTTCCTAAGTCTAAAGTGAAGAGGAGGGATAATGCATCACACGAATATGGTCATCCATAAGGCATATAGGCATTGGATAAGGGATTGCCAAAGTCAAGTGTTGGTGAGGTGACGGTGGCCAACCTCTTGAATTATATAAGGTGTTAGTTTGTGTGTTAACATTTTCATGTTGTGTTGGGAACAAAGTCCATTGCTTATAAGACATATTGTAGATTAGTTACAAAACCTTGTGATAGAGGAGCATATTACATTAGAAATTGGAAAAAAATAATTGAAATGTAGAAGGAATTGGATTCCTTTATTTTATTATTAAATTAGTTTTGTTTTAGTTTAAATATCAAAAAGTTTGGATAGGAATGATGTTAGGAAAAATAAAAAAGCCTTATCTGCTTTTGTGTATAGAGATGTAAGTAGTTTTTTATTAACTTTGAAAAAATAGATTAAATTTGTAGGAGGAAAAAATCTGAAGAAAGCTAAGAATTTTTGGAGAAAAACACGAAGGTTGGATTCCTTTTTGGAAAATTCCAACTTATCCAAATTTTAGTAATTTTAGTGATGATAGAGGAGGAATTAGAGATGTGATTATATGAATGAATGTACTTAGTTTCTGCAATTCTTCAGAAGGAAGAAAATAAAAATATATGTTAGACATTTTTTGAAGATGTTGTGAATGGAAAATAGATTGAAAGTGTAAATGATTTGATGTTTTTTTTGCAAATCAACCATTAATCTTGTTGTAGGTCAGCATCAATTTTGGTATCAGAGCTACGACATAGAGAAAAAAAAGTGTGAAATGGCATTTCACGCTCAAAGGGGAAGGAAAGGTTGAAGGGGAAGACCAGCAATTGATGTTTGAGATAGGGAGGATATGAGATGTGTCCAAAAAAGGTTAGAAGCCTTAGATATGAATATGAAAATAGATCTATAGATTGTAGACATCAACGAATCTGAGGAATAGTCTCCATCAGAAGATCAAGAACATGCTAGAGAGCCTGCATAAATTAAATTGATGAGGTCAATGACTGGGGCTATTTCGAGGCCTAAAACAGAGATACCTACCTACAGTGGTAGCTTGGAACCTGAAGAATTAATAGATTGGATCAATGCTTTAGATAAGTATTTTGAGTACCAGGAGGTAGTTGAAGACAAACATGTGAAGTTTTTTGTTACTAGATTGAAAGGACACACAACTCTTTGGTGGGATGGAGTTCAAGAAGAGAGGAGAAGAAAGAACAAATCTAAGATCAAAAGCTGGAGCAGAATGGTGGCAAAGATGAAAGGTAAACTTTTTCCCAAATATTATTAGTTATCTTTATTCAGGAAAATGAAAAATTTGAAACAAATTTCATTGACTGTTAAAGAGTATACTGAAGAATTTTACACGGTGAATATTATAGTATGATACATCGAAGAAACACCTGAAAAGTTTGCTAAATGTATCAATGGGTTTTAGTTTGAGATTCAATGTGAGTTTAGTTTATTTTCACCCAGAACTGTAGAATATGCTTACCAATTTTCCTTGAAAGCAGAGGAAAAATTCACTAGAAAGAAAATCCAAAGGAATAGAGGGAGGAGTCCTGTAAGGGGAAGAGGAAAAACCAGCTATCGGGAAAAAACTTAGTCTCTAAAGGAAGGAAAAGGTAGCTCAAGCAGTCAACCATCAAGAGGAGGTGAATCAAGAGGAAAAAGGCCTTTCTCAAGAGGACGTGATCGAGGAAGAGGATACCAAGTTCAATGTTAAAAATGTGGGAAATTGGGACATATGTCATGAGATTGTCTAGAAAATAATCCTACAAACCAAAGAGGAGAAAATATGGCAGAAGCACAAGAAGAAAATGTAGCTGCAAGTGTCCATGAAGAAACACCAGAGGTAGGAGAATCATTATTGATGAGAAGAATCTTGATTAAGTCTGAAAAGGAAGTTAAGGAACCAACACAAAGAAAAATCTTATTTAGAACCACATGCAAATCAAGAGGCAAGTGTTGCAAAGTGGTGATTTATAGTGGTAGCAAAGATAACTTGGTCTCCACAAAAATGGTAGAGAAGTTGGGGTTGCAGAGAATAACACATCCCACACCTTACGGGGTGTCTTGGATGCAAAAAGGCCATCAGATATTGGTGAATGAGCAGTGCAAAGTGGAGTTCCAGATCAGTAATTATAAGGATGAGGTATTATGTGATATAACGCCAATGGATGAGTGTCATGTGTTTTTGGGAAGATCATGGTAGTATGAAAGGAAATCCAGTCATGATGGTAGGCGGAACACCTACACTCTTGAGAAAAATGGCTAAAAACATCTACTATTGCCTTTAGAGGATAAGGATCTGAAAGAGGAAGCTGGACCTAGTGTGCTACTTATGGACATGAAGGAACTACTGCAAGAGCTCAAAAAGAAAGAAGAAATTCATTTTTCTTTGATTGGTAAGCCCAAGGTAATTCTTACTAGCACAAGTTTAAATGATTTACCTGAAGAAGTCAAAGTTATGTTGGATGAGTTTGCAGATATAATTGTTGAAGAGTTTTCAAATAAGTTGCCTCCTTTTCGGAGCATTAGTCGTCATATAGATCTAATTCTGGGGGCAAGTCTTTCAAATAGAACAACATATCGCATGAATCCACAAGAAAATGAAGAGATAAAGAAACATGTGCAGGATTTGTTGGAAAAAGCATTAATAAAGGAGAGCTTGAGTCCATGTGTTGTTCCCATCATGCTCAGCCCAAAGAAATATGGTGGATGGAGAATGTGTAATGATTCAAGGGCCATCAATAAAATTACAATCATGTATAGATTTCCACTTCCTCGTATTGAAGATCTGATTGATTGTTTGAGTGGTGCTAAGTATTTTTCTAAAATTGATCTCAAGAGCGACTATCACTAGATTAGAATTATAGAGGGGGATGAATGGGAAACAACTTTCAAAACAAGAAATGGGTTGTATGAGTGGTTGGTAATGCATTTTTGCCTTACCAATGCACCTAGCACATTTATAAGATTAATGAATGAAGTGTTAAAATAATTTACAGGTAAATTTATTATTGTGTATCTAGATGAGAAGAGTATCTCAAGCATCTCAAATTAGTTTTGAGTACCCTGCAGCAAGAGAAGTTATTGATAAATTTAAAGAAATGTAGCTTCATGAACAATGAGTTGGTGAACCTGGGATTTGTGATTTCATAAGAAGGATCGAAGATGGATCCAGATAAAGTGAAGGAAATCATTAGCTGAACTATTTCAAGGAATGTGTTTGAGGTAAGAAGCTTTCATGGTCTTGCAGCTTTCGATCGAAAGTTTATAAATAATTTGAGTAGTTTGTGTGCACCCATTGTTGACACAATCAAGGAGAATAAGCAACCATTTAAATGGATTGTAGCATCTCATAGAAATTTTAAAATACTGAAGCAAATGATGATTGAACAACCTATATTAGCCTTACCAAATTTTAACAAATGTTTTCAATTTAAGATAGATGCAAGTGGAGCTACTATTGGAGTTGTCCTAAGTCAAGAAGGAAGGGAAATTGAATATTTCAGTGAAAAATTAAATGAAGCAAAGTAGAAGTATTCCTCTTATGATAAAGAGTTCTATGATATAGTTCAATCTCTAAAAAAATGGAGCCATTTTCTTATGCCCAAAGGGTTTGTTCTTTATATTGATAACCATGCTCTACAGTTTATCAAAAGTCATGCCAAATTGAATTAGAGGCATGCTAAATGGGTGGAGTTATTGCAAAATTTCACATTTGTCATCAAGTATACAAGTGCTAAACCAAATAAGGTTTTTGATGCATTAAGTAGAATAAATTTGATTTTGCATGAGTTTCAAATCAACACTTTAGGATTTGATGAAATGAAAGAGATGTGTAAGGAAGATGTTGGTT
Organism: Pinus albicaulis; assembly: GCA_034641835.2. Lineage (NCBI taxonomy): Eukaryota > Viridiplantae > Streptophyta > Pinopsida > Pinales > Pinaceae > Pinus > Pinus albicaulis. Next base: position 456,146,347 of record CM076570.1, on the reverse strand, counting down.
TTAAAGATGCATATGCTACTTGTAAAAATTGAGTTATTGGTAATATAACTCCATGGTTGAGCTTTATGTCGAAGGAAGGATTGTTATTTAAAGATAACATATTGTGCATACCCAAATTTTCTATTAGAGAAAATATTATCAGGGAAAAGCATAGTGGAGGATTATCAGGACATTTTGGATAAGATCAAACTTTTTCTCAGTTAAATGTTTTTTATTTTTTTCCAGACATGCAACCTAATGTGAAAAGGTTTGTTGCAAAATGTAGGATCTGCCAACATGTGAAGGGAAGAAGTCAAAATACAGGTTTATATCAGCCATTACCAATTCTGATCCATTAGGGGAATTTTGAGGTCTAAAATGGGCCTCCTAAGGAAATTATAAAATAATAGTGGAAATAATAAAATAAGATTAGATTACATCATCAAATTTTAGAGGGAAAAAAGAAAAAACTAGTTTTTCAACTTGTATTTTCAACTTATCTCCCTATGGGTTTACTCAATTTCGAGCAAGAACACTCGTTAGATGCATAATTTGAATTCTCATCCAAACAGTACCCATGTTGCATACGTATGATGGACCTTGCTGCACAAAAAATGAGAAATACATGAAAAACGTGATTGCAATCATGTTTTATCATGTATTTCTCATTTTTCGTGTAGTAGGGTCCATCAAAAGTATGCAACATGGGTACTCCTTGGATTTAGAATTAAATTTTGCATCCAATGAGTAATCTTGCTAGAAATTTGAGTAAAACGTTAGGAAGATAAGTTGAAAATACAAGTTGAAAAGAAGTTTTATTATTTTATTATTTTATTATTTTTTAATATTTTTATTTTTTTACCCCAAAAATGGTGAATCATCCCCCATGGTTGACATCATCATATTGAATCCTATTGGTTCTTATAAATTTTAAAAAATGAGAAATACATTAAAAATGTGACTGCAATCACATTTTTCATGCATTTATCATTTTTCGTGTAGTAGGGTTCATCAAAAGTATGCAACATGGGTACTCCTTGGATGAGGAATTAAATTTTGCATCCAACGAGTACTCCCGCTTGAAATTTGAGTAAAAAAATTGGGAGATAAGTTGAAAATACGAGTTAAAAAAGTAGTTTTTTCTTTTTTCCCTCTAAAATTTGATGATGTAATCAAATCTTATTTTATTATTTCCACTATTATTTTACAATTTCCTTAGGAGACCCATTTTAGACCTCAAAATTCCCCTAATTTCACATAGGATTTACTATAGCAGTAAAAAAACAAAATATGAGATAAAAATGAATCTTTGTGGCGTTTCTACATTTGGTGTCCCCAAATGATACAATAGCTCCCAAAGTAAAATTAAAATCCACTATTCAACATTATAATCATTACCTAAAGATACTTATCATTTGTTTTTACCATAGTGAATCGTTAACTCGGCAAGGCCCAAGATGAAACCTAGTGGCTACCAATATAACACCAAGAGTATATCCAACAACCTGTAAGCTAGATATACAACGAATTTATAACTTAACATACCATTGTGCCAACCACTAGGTTGTCCCACAAGGAGACAAAAGCTACTTATTAAATTGAAACACAAAATTTGTAATTTCTTAGGATCCTTAACTGTGCAAATGATAAATGGTGCATCTATGTCCCCAAAAAACTAGTTCAAAGACAAATTTGTAGTGTTGATATCTTTAGGGACTTTGAATAACATATCCTCATTCTAATAGAGATGTCCAACACATGATCTAATTTCATACATACAGAAGGTTTGACTAACATTCTCCCATTGACGACGTAATGGCAACAATGGTTTCATGAGTATGGAATGGAGACAATATGGGTTAGTAAGGAACAATATGTCCCTATTAATAATGTATACCAATCCCTAAATATTCACACATAGATATAAGCAGGAAAAAAAGTTACTTGTGTGGCTAGAGGGAGAAATATAATTTGTCAAGGGATCGTGGATATCGAGGAGAGATCTCTATGGAAAAAATCCTTTATAAATAAAGGAACGAAATGAAATGTGATGTACACAATAGCTTATCAACATAATCATCAAGACTCATCTATGAATTCTAGGGTAAACATCTAGTGTTATCTAATTAGTTTTCTAAAATTTGGATCAACAAATTTCTAAATACTAATTTTAACCAACTAATTTAATAGAAAATTGACAATAAGTAGAATAACAATATAACACACTATGTTCTTGTTTTGTGTAAGATAACCTTTTCACAAAGAATATGAAATAATGTATATCTACCTGATTCAAAATAGTATATTATTAGTCTTCTCTCCTCCAACATGTCCTCTCATCTCTGCAATGACCGCCAAAAAAAAATTGAAAAAGAATTGAGTCACCCTGCCATTTGATTACATATAATTGATTTAACCAAAACAAACCAACCTATGAAACAAATCAAAGTTATTTTAACTTTTAGGTTGAACTTAAAAGCATTCAATGTCTCATCTTGTTTAGCAAGAATGAAACCTCCAATTGCAAATTAGAAATCATTTCAAATTATTAACTTGAACAAAATGAATAAACCAAAACTTAAAAAATAAAAATTAGAAATTGAGCTTTACCTAAAATGACCAATAAATTGAATTGGTCTAAAATAATAGTAAAATTGATATACTTCACTCTGAACCTTAAATAATAAATTAAAATTAATAAATAAATAAATTTAACATATAAATAAAATAATAAATAATAGTGTTTAATGTATAAGCATAAAATAACTCTTACAGCTCTGCATACTATTTAATCCACCAAGCTAAATCATCTATTACATTCAACCACTCCTATAAATTTCCCCTCCACCCATCCATCTAGTGAAATCATCTATCACATTCCACCACTCCTATATATTTCTCCTCCACCCATCATCTTAGGGTCTACCATACATCCTACAACAAAATGAAAAACCTCTTGAACAACACAAACAAAATTTAATTAAAAAAGGTGAAAAAACAACAAAATAACGCATATTGTAAAATACAAAGTGAAGCTCATACGCGAACATGAATTCTCCCAACCCACAACTAAACAACCTTGCTTCTATAATCATGTTTATAATCATACATTGTGAAATTGAGTGAAAAAGATTTTATATAATTATTTCCCAATTAACCACACTTTTGCAAGGGGTTCACCCCATCTTCCACAGTATTAGCGGTTTACCTAATAGTACGGAAAAATGAAGCGAAGGGATGCAAGAACCACCATTCATTGAAATTGCAGAAACCTGCGCAGCTTTCACATAAAACTTTTAAGAGAAAAACCTCTCTCCTTCACCACCATGATCATATCATCAATACACTCTCCTCTATAATTTCACTGAAAAAATAGGTGAGAAAAGACCTCACATCCTCTGCTTCTTCCAAGAGACCAAAATAAGTGTTCTTCATCCTCCCTCCTGCAAATCATTTATGAAACGAAAAAACCACTTGTGGGAATTTATGAGACGGAAGAATTCACAGTTCAACAAAACCACACAAACCGTGGCTCTGAAGCTTCCTCTGTCATCATCTTCCTCCATGTCAAACCATATTTTTAGTTGTTTCAATTCATTACTAGGTCAAATCCAGTTAGCAAAGAAACTACCAAAAAAATTAAACGCTTCAACCTGGTGTCTCTTCATGATTCAGACTGATCGTACTCATGATCGACTTCTTTCATCTCATCTTACCTCTGTTGTGACTGCAAACAAAGGTTAAAAAACAAACAGACTCTGTCTTCATTTCATGATACATAAATGATACACACACCCGAAAAAAAACAAATCCATGTAAAAATTATGTTCCTCCGAGGTTGAAACAAAAGCATCCGTTGTCTCATATTCTTCCTCAACCGCGAGCCTGTTGCAAATCAGAGTTTATTTCAAATAATTAGAGCCAAAACCAATAATCAAGAATTTCCAATGAAATTAAAAGCAAAAAAGCTTTACCAGGAATGACCATCTCTATAAATTGAAATGTGAATGGCATTCCCTATTTAGGGGAGTAATTATTGTCTTTAAAATGGAGTAGCCTGAGCAAATGATGCAGGCACAGAGTTAAAAAAATGAGGACAAACAAAAGGTTAACCCTCTGCCACTATATCACACATCTAAGAAATACTTTAATCATCAATACCACTTCTAGCTAACCTTTAGCTATCATAATAATTTTTAAAGAAATTTGGCTGAAAATTTCCAAGGTGATATATTAGGCCCCATTAGCAAGAATTTTTAAGTGGGTTAACCAAATGTTCTGCTGAGTTAGCGGTTTTACCGAAACAGAGAGCAATGAACTGAATCAGACAACTGCACTAATCAACATTCCTTGACATTGCACACCACTTTCACTGACAAAATAAGAAAGGAACGCAAGGGCTCTTCTTCGTCTTGAAGGAAAAATAAACATAAACATTCTTCTACTTCTCTCCCGCAATTCGACCTGGACACCATTTATGAGTGAGAGATAAACAAATAAAATCACCATCTCAAATCAATCAAAACACACCTGAGCTCGGAAGGCTCTACAATTATCTACTTCTTCGATGTCAAACCCTCCTTTTTAATGTGCTTTCATTCATTATCCAGTTCAAAATAAATTAGCAAGCAACTGTCAAATAATTTAAACTTGAATTAGCATCATAAAATAAATCCTAGGGCTCTTTATGAAAAATTATCGACAAGGCGTGAAACTTTCTATACATACTTATACACGCTTAGTAGTAAAAAATTATGAAAATAAATGCATAAAGAAAAAAATCATCCATGTTCTACCCTTCAAATGAATAATTTCACAGAAATCCAAAATCACTGACATCTGTAGCAAAAGTAAAACAAAGCAAACATATTGTCGAGGTTAGCTGTTTAAAGAAACCAATAATGAAATAGATCTAGTTGATTCGATTGAAGGTTAAGAACGAGGCCGAGGGTGTCCTGTTTCGATTCGATTCAAGGTTAAGAATGAGGCTAAAGACTATCGTGTGCCAATCACATACATTAATAAATATAGTTGATAATCATATACAATTACATTAGTATATATAATTGATGATTGTATTGCTTTGTTGAGGAAAAAGAAAAAAAATGTTGATAATATGTTCCTAGAAAATAAGTATGAACAATGCGTGGTCAGATTCCGAAGACATCGCCGGTAATAGGAATGTGATTTAGATGAGAACGTTAGAGTGATTTCTGATCAAGTTATTGGTGAATGTAGAGATTGGATTATTGTCTCCAGTTTGGAGTCTCAACTGAGATCGCTAGAAGTGATGATGTGCTGAAATAACATAGTGGATGCAAAGATTTGAATCATCTCCTTCAAGATTAAAGCCAACCTTGAAATCTTTAGTATGTGAGATCATTGGTAAATGTAATTAGAAAGTTGTTTGTTTTCTTAATTAAAGACACAGAGATCTGGTACAAGGTTGATTGTACATTTTTGTTCAAATTGTGATTTAATGTAAATCATTCCAATATTGTATTTTTAAAAGCTGAATATTGTGGTACTTGTTGAAACAAGAATAGAAATATTACCACCAAAGAAGGCTCTACAGCCTGTGGTTTTAGTTACCCAGTTAGCCCGGTTGGATGTGAAGAATGATGGGATGGGTCGTTTATTTTTCAAAAAGTGTTGAGCTAGATTAATTGCTGGAACAAAGTCAAACTCTTGTTATAGAAACATAATATTGGTTGAAATAAGAGTCATGTTATAGATCCAAACTGCAGTTTGTGGTAAGATCGATGAGGGATCACAGAGAAATGATTCTATGCATGGAGAGTAGTTTTGGAATTGACTTACATAGTCCCGAAAACCAGAGAAGTGTTGGAGATCTGGAAGAAGGCTGCGCTTAAGGAAGAATTGCAAGGAATCTCTAAGCAGATGGCAGACTTATATAATACCATATCGACCACAAATTCTGATGAATCGGCCATACGTCTATTGAAGGACCTGGGTGATAGGAGAAAGGATATATTGCGGATAGAGGAGGTGACATGGAAACTAAGGAGCAGGAACACATGGCTCAAAGAGGGAGATCTTAACACACGTTATTTCCATAAAACCGCAAGTGCAAGGAGAAACAGGAACGCCATATGGCGTATTAAAAAGGACGATGGCAGTTTTGCGGTTACCAATGCTGAGATACAAAATGAAGCTTACTCATATTTTTCTAAGTTTTATAGGGCGGACCCTATGATTTCTGCGGATAACTAGGCCTGGGTCTTGGATCATTTCTGCAGATTCTTTGATAATGAGGATATTTCAGTTATTGATGAATGTATAAGCGGGAATGAAGTATTGATGGTTCTGAAATCATTCAATAAAGACAAATGCCCGGGTCCGGACGGGTGGATTGCATAATTCTTGATATTCTTCTTTGATATGCTGGGCACAGAGCTGACGGCTATGATGGAGTTATTCCACGTCCAAGGAATTATGCCAGCAAACCTTAATTCTACCTTCATAGCGCTAATCCCAAAGGTAGCCGATCCACAATCTTTTACAGAGTTCAAGCCAATTGCTCTATGTAATCTCATATACAATATTACCTCGAAGATCATTGCAAACAGAATCAAGACAGTATTATCTAATCACATCTCTGCAGCGCAATATGGATTTCTAAAAGACCGGTCTATACATGACGCTATTGCTATAGCACAAGAGGTGATGCACTCCATGCATTCGGGGAAAAAGGAAGCATTGATAATGAAGGTTGACCTACATAAGGCATATGACTCGATCGACTGGTCATTTATCAGGATACTTCTATTCAAGGTTGGCCTTCCTGTGCGAATCATCCGATGGGTGATGTCCTGTGTCTCTAACATTAGCTATGCAGTCTTGGTAAATGGCAAGCCCACAAAAATTTTTAAGGCAGGTAGGGGACTGAGACAGGGATGTGCTCTGTCTCCACTATTATTCATCCTGGTTATGGATGGTTTCAGTCATATCATGCAATCATTTGAAGAGAAGGGCTACATCAAGGGCTACACATTTTCAAACTCTGTCTCTACAACTCATTCCCTATTTGTTGATGATTTACTTTTATTTGGACAGTTGATTAGAAATCACTGGTTTTTTATTCATATCTGCTTTAACCATTTTTATTCAGCTACAGGACTGGCTATAAATTGCAGCAAGTCCATTCTCATATATGATCATGGGAACATTCAGGAGATCAGATTTATTGCTGAGTTTCTAGGAGTGGAGATTCGACTGGCTGCTGAGGGCTTCAAATATCTGGGCTATTTCATTAAACCATCCGGTTACCGGAATAATGACTGGAATTGGATAATGGACAGATTCAGGGATAAGATTCACTCATGGTCACATTGGTGGCTGACCAAGGGAGGCCGACTCATCATGATCCAATCAGTGTTGACTCAGATGTTGGTGTACTGGGGACATCTTATTTTCATTCCTGCTGGAATCATTGGCAAGATAAATGGTATTATTACACATTTTCTGTGGGGTGGGACAGAAAGCAACAAGAAATTTGCATTATGCAGGTTATCAGCCATTTGCAAACCCAAAGACATGGAAGGCTGTGGCATTTTAAACGCCCGTGAGTTCAATAAGGCGCTCCTAATGAAGTCTTTTTGGAGAGCCATAAAAAGACTGGGCATATGGTTTGATATTAACAGAGAAAAATATTATCAAGGTGATATTTTACATCAGATATCATGTGGCAATATTCCTTTCCCTCGAAAATTATCCTACATCTGGAGTAGTTATAAAAATATCATGGCACAAATGGCATCTAGACTGGTATGGCAATTTCGGGAGGGGAGCTGCATACCAATTGGGGCGACAAACGTTCATCTCATGTCGGCTCAATGTCGTCCTACGCCTCGCCTATTACACGCATTGACTCAAAGGGGGATAATACATTATTCTCAAATTATACATCAGTGGTCACATAATGCCCCGATTTTCAAGGATGCCACACAAATCGGATTAACAGATGAATTGGCGCATGAGTGGGATCTATTTCGGGTTCAATTGCGAAGTGCGGGTTTCTGTTATGCTGTTGGCGGTGACAATATGATCTGGAATGGCCCGATGATGAATAATATGATTGTCGTCAAGGATGCATACCGGTACAATATCTTATATTCACATCAGATTTACGCCTCCAAAGTGTTCTTCCCATATTGGCACAGGAATATTCCCACGAAGATTGTAATGTTCGGCTGGTTGATTTGGAAAGGAAAGGTGCTGACCTGGGAAAACTTAATAAAGAGGGGATTCATGGGTCCCAACATCTGTGTCTTATGTCGCACTGAGGATGAATCATCCTCACACCTTTTCTTAACTTGCCCTATAACTACAAGTCTTTGGAGGCTGTTCGGGGATCACTATATAAACCCTGCATGGAGGCCAACTGACTTTATGTCTGCAGCACAGGAATGGGATAAGATCAATTGCAAATATCGATCGCTACCATTCTATCTCACATGGGAGATTTGGCTGGCCAGGAACCGGATAATATTTGAAGATCGGCCTTTTCATATTCAACAGACTTTTTCAGTGATTAAGGAATGGATGGATGATCGTACTATGACAATGCCATGTCTACCTGACTACTCAGCTCGTATTCGACCCCATTAGATCAGTATCCCGGCCATCTATTTCGATGGGGCATCTGAGGATGGAATGACCGGATGTGGGGCATGGATCAAATTATCTGGTTCAGAGCGGTATAACATATGTTGGTGTGGTGGTCCTGGGACTAATAATAAGGCGGAGATTATGGCATTGTGGGGGGGCCTCCTCATCGCACATGATTTGCAAATACAGGGTATCTGCATATATGGTGATTCTCAGCTCATCATCAACTGGATTACCAACAAGTGTCTTATGATGTCTCCGCATCTACAGGGTTGGGTTGAAAGGACACAGAGTTTATGGCATAGATTAGGCAGCCTGCTCATCAATCATATATACCGTGAAAGTAATACCAGGGCAGATAAGTTATCTAAGAGGGGCCTGAAAGCAGAATTTGGCATAATGGAGGTATCTCATCTAAAGGAGGGTCGACTGATTGGGGCATATTCTTTCCCTATCCCATAAGTTGGGTAACATTTTGCACCTTTTTGTTTTTAAGCTATATATAAGCTATAGGGGGATCATGGGGTTTTTGGAATTCACACAGGTATATATATGCAATTTTGAAGCTTAACGACCGTGTCTCATTGAACGCCTACTACCAGCATGTTCGTGGAATAGGATGGCAATGGACTGTACAAAACACCAGGCAGACCAGGGACATACAATCACAATTCTATTGTATCTATTTAAGGTTCATCTCATCTCATATAAGATCACATCAAGTGAGCCTGCACAATGTATCAAGCGAGCCTGATATATGACAAGCGAGCGTGAATGAGACATCAGGTATAATACTGCCTATCATATATTTCAATATACAACCTACAGGCGACAGTCAAGGATCATAATAGGACCTATAATGCATAACTGTAGATGAGGTTGATCGGGCTATATGAGACGTACTGACAAAGTTTATTACATTATCACTAGTAGATGTACGCCCGGATCCTGTATATCGGTATAATTAGAATAGTTATCCAATGTTCATAGGTTGTTAATATCATTATGGGATGGAACTCTATTTCCAGATATGGTTGCTGGCCTATTATCCAGGCTCATTTTCTCTATTAATGAGCAGTTGTAAATGGGTCAATATTGTTGGAATCTCACTGCTTTCTCATCACAGCTGAGATCATAGATGATTATGTACTGTTTTATATATTAATATAAATCAGCGTATTTTTTTCCTCTGAAAAAAAAAGAAGATTCAGTAACACTTCAGGAATTTGCTGTAATTATTGTTTGTAAACCTGTAATAAATTTATTCATTTGATAAAATCCGGTTTCTGAAGTTGTACGAGTCTATGGATATGTTGAAAAGAGCCTATAAATACAGGGTTTAATATAAAACTGTTGAATGAGTGATTGAGCAAGCTGAATGAGTTTCGACTAACCCTGTAAGAAAGCTTTGCTCAGCTATTACAGGAACAGGAACTTCATGCAACCAAATTGTGAAGTGGGAGGTTTATGATTAGAGTGAGAATAGTTGTAGCATTAATAGCCTACCCGAATGAAATCTCTATGGGAAAAAAATTGTTTACAAATGAACCAAATGTAATGTAGTATACACAATACCTTATCAATTCATTTAGAATCATTTATTTATTTAGTTTGTTATTTAATTACAGTACTTCTAGTACAGTTATTTAATTAGTTTGTTTTATGAGAGATAATAATTCCACACATCTTATTATTAATTTTACCTTCGGAAAATAACAATAAATAGAATAACGGGATTTGTTTTGCAATAAATAGAATAACAGAGTTTGTTTTATGTAAGATAATAATTTCACACATTTTATTAATTTTAAGCCACTAGTTTAATAGGAAAATGATAATAAATAGAATATCAATATAACACATAAAGTTCTTTGTTTTTATGTAGGATAACAATTTCACATACTTCATGTTGTTTTATGCATGATAACAATGTCACACAGAAAATGAAAGAATGTGTATCTACTTTAATTAATTTATTTTTTTCTCTCTTCTAACATGCTATTTTATTTACTAAATGTTTGTAAAACAAAGATTGAATATTTAATTTCCACTAAATGTTTGTAAAACAAAAATCAAATATTCAATTTTTTATTTTTTTCCTTTATAATGAATGCTCTTTTTTAACTTAATATAAATCAAAATTCATTTCAAATTATTAACTAAACCAAAATCAATAACCCAAATTACTAAAAGTTAAATACAAATAAGCTTTACCTAAAATAACAAATGGACTCAAATAGTATTGAGTATAAAATTAAAATAATAATGAAATTGTTGTACTTCATTCTCAAATAATAAATAAAAAAACCTAACTTATCATTTAATGAATTTAATAAAATAAATCTTACAGCTTTACATACTACTTAATCCACTAGTCAAAATCATCTATTACCTTCCACGACTCCCATGAATTCCCTTCCTATCCATCCATCTTAGATGCTACCGTAGATCCTACATAAAAAATGAAAAACCCCTCAATCAACACGAACAAAATTTAATTAAAAAATAAAAAATTCTAATTAAAAAAAAAAAAAAAAACGCTTCGATCAACAGAATCAAAATTTAATTAAAAATAAAAAATTCTAATTAAAAATAAAAAAAAACTCTCAAATAATGCACAGGTAAAATGGTAAAGTGAAGGTAACACGACATCACCCAACCCACGACTACCTACCCTTGCTTCAATAATAATCTTTAGAATCATATTTTGTGAAATTCAATGAAACAGATTTTATTTAAGTATTTTCTCATTGAATCATATTTTGTGAAATTCAGTGAAACATATTTTATATAATTATTTTCCTAGTAACTAGACTTTTTAGGGGTTCACCTTGTCTTCTAAAGGATTAGAAGTTTACTTAAAAGTGCGGAAAAAAAAAGCAAAGGGTTGTAAAACCTACCATTCATTGAATGAATGAAATTGCAGGTACCTACACCACTTTCACACAACCACAAAAAGCCGTAGTTTAATTAGATTGTTTTTTTCCCTTGAAAATGATAGAAATTTAGGTAAAATTTTAAGAAAATTCTGTAGGGATTTTTGTAAATTCAAGTTATAGCTATGAAACTTCAATTTTTTGAGTGCTTTTGGAGGTTTTTGATGGTGCTACATCCATTTTCACCACGAAAAAACATAATTTAAAAAAACATAATTCAAACACTGTTACTGCAATATTTCTTAAATTGTTTTTGCCCAGATTCTAGTCACTTTTGACAGTCTGAACAATTCCTCCCCTCCATAAACAACTCCCAAAAAAAAAAAAAAGACTTCTCTCCTTCACCACCATGATGATATCATCGATACCCTCTCAATAATTTCACTGACAAAACAAGTGAGAAAATACCTCATGTTCTCTGCTTCTTCCGAGAGACCAAAATAAGCATTCCTCATTCTCCCTCCTACAAATAATTTATGCGACATAAACACCAATTGTGAGATTGATATAGAATTTATGAGACAGAAACACAACCTATGAGATGATTACAAAACCCACAGAAACCTAAGCTTCGAAGCTTCCTCTGTCATCTTCTATCAACTCTTTTGCATGTCATCTTACCTCCGCTATGACTGCAAACAAAGATTAAAAGAGAAACAGGCTCTGCTGCCATTTCATGATATATAAATTATACATACACTCGAAAAAAACAAATCCATGGAAGAAATTATGTGCCTTTGAGGTTGAAATAAAAGCATTTGGTGTCTCAAATTCTTCCTCAACAATGAACCTGTTGCAAATCAGAGTTTATTTCAAATAATTAGCTAGGCCAAAACCAATAATCAAGAATTTCCAATGAAAATGAAGGCAAATTAGTTTTTTTTTCAACAAAAAAAACATGGCTTATATACTGTGCCATCCAGAGTCTAGAAAACCCAGAAAAAACATTACATGTCGATCAAAATGAGTACAGGATAGGGTGTACAACCACCCAAAGATCATATTAATCGATTGAGAAACAAACCAACCTAATCGGTTTCAAAAAACAATATGACAACTGAAAGCAAAAAAACCTGAAGCAACATCCCATTAGTTTACAGTTTGCATAAAAAAATTAGTCTGAAAACATAACCAGAGTGGCGGCCCGTGAGAAAATAAGTTCTGTGCCATCCGCAGGGGATATCCCCTGGTCTAAAATAGCGGAAACAGAGAAACATAACTAATGTCCGCCATAACATATCGAATAAGAAAAAACTCAGAAACTAGTGATAGAACTAACGAGACTTAGTTGAATCTCACCATACCATCAGCAACCGAACCAGTATCATCCACTAACTCATAATACATGTTACCAAACTCGCCAGTTAATCCCTTTTTTTAAAGTCTATCCACTTGTACATTTGACTCCCGAAAGATATGATTGAAAGCTATGCTTGAAAAAGAAGACCTGAGTGAGTAGATGCGCTCCAACCATGACAGATTGTTAGGAGTGAGATTTTTATCCTTATTTAGATTATCTATGAGAACCTTCGAGTTGCCCAGCACCCACAGGTTGTCAATATACAACTGAGATGCAAACCAAAGCAAACCCCAAAGGACCAAGATCTATGCCCTTGTGTTCGAGCCCCTACCACCCAACCAGTGAATCTTATAATGATATAGTGGCGAGATCAGTAGTCACGCACCACACCCACATACAGAATGTTGTGACGCTCCGTCAAAGAAACCAGCAAGGTAATGAATCTCAAAAGGCCACAATCACTTTGAGAGGTCCATAGGAGGTTTGCCACTAGTCTTTAGTTTACTCCATAGACTAATAATACTATTTGTAGTCCCCTCAAAACAACCTGGAGTTCCATCAAAAATCACTCTGTTCCGGCTAAACCATATAAAGCAGTAGGAAAATTAGCTTTACTTGGAATCACCATCTCTATGAATTGAAATTCCCTTGGGGCCGAACGAAATAACAGTAAACCCTTGCAATTTGTAGAGCTTCAGTAACTGAAACAAGAAACAACAATGTTTACAGTTTAACCTCTTTCAAAGTCATTTAAATCTTTTAGAAAAAAATTGAGGAACAGATGATATCTACGGGGTCAGAGGCTCACTAAGTAGAAAATTACTGAATAACATAGTTGGTATGAGAATAACCCAATGACAGAGTTGAGGCGAACGACATTACCTGCTTAGAGGAGTAGTTATTATCTTTTAAAAAGTAAAATAGCATGAGCAAACGATGCAGGCACACATATAAAAAATGAGGAGAACAAAAGGTTTACCCACTACCACTAAATCACACATCTAAAAATTACTTTAATCATTAATATCAATTCTTGCTAACCTTTATCTCTCATAAGCATTTTTAATTAAAATTCGGTGAAAATTTTCGAGGTGATATATTAGGTTAGCCTCAGTTAAAAATACTTTTAAGTGGGTTTTACCGAAATGGCAAGCAAACTATACGAATCAACATTCCCTGACATTGCACGCCGCTTTAACTTACAAAATAAGAAAGGATCGCATGGATTCTTCTTCGTCTTGAACGCCAAAAAAAGCATAGAAATTCATTGACCTCTCTCCCGCAATTCGACCTGGACACCATTTATGAGTGGGAGCGAAACGCAAAAAATCATCAGCTCAAATAAATCAAAACAAACCTGACCTGGGAAGGCTCTACTGTTATCTACTTCCTTGATGTCGAACCCTCTTTTTAAAGTTGTTTTCATTCATTGTCCAGGTCAAAACCAATTAGCAACTACCAAAGAATTTAGATGTTGAGTAACACCATAAGAAATATTAGGGCGCTTTATGCAAAGTTATTATCCACAAGGCTTTAAAAATTCTGTACATGCTTACACTTTCTTGGTAGTAAAAAATATGAAAATAAATACGTAAAAAGACAAATGTACACATGTTCCTCCATTCAAATGAATAATTTCACAAAAATCCAAAAACAATGGACATCCTGCTTCAAAAATAAAACAATGCAACATAATGTCAGGGTTAGCTGTTTACAGAAGCCAAGAATGAAACAAAGATGGACAAAATATATGTATCTAACTGATTCGATTCAAGTTTAAAAATTGATGGACTTACTTTCTTGGTGCTTAATAATTACCATCCTTCATCCTTAATCCTTCATGTCATCTCCCTAAATTCACTGTAAATAAAACCATTTACCAGACCACCTTTGACATAGGAACATATAGAAACAAACCAGTTTTCTCCCGTCATATTCTTTCTCACTGGAAAACCCTCTTCTGTACCTATTGCACATCAGAATTCATATCATATCATGTTCAAATATCCCTATGCTTACCTGACAGTGTCCAATTAAAAACATACCTACTAGTCAATTCATAGAAATCGAAAATAAGTGGTTTCATCTTCTCCTCTAGTCAATAAAATCCTGGACAAACAATGAAAACTCGAAGAGAAAAGAAAGGTCAACCATAATAACCACTCATTGTAATCGAAAAAAATGGAAAAAATAATTTTCAAAATGGGTGTAAAACACAACATGCATGGCCATGCAATATGGACAAGAAACGAGCCAAGCGAAACCAATGCAATTTAGATCAGAGAAGAAGATGAGACGAGTCACGAAAGCGTGAGCATGTTGGTCTGAGAATAACAATATTACCACCAAAGAAGCCTCTACAGCATGTGGTTTTAGTTACCCAGTTTGATGTGAAGAATGATGGGATGGGTCGTTGATTTGTCAAAGACCGTTGCGCTACATTAATTGCAGAAACAGAGTCAAAATCTTGTTATAGAAACAGAGTATTGGTTGAAATAAGAGTCGTGTTGTAGATCCAAACTGTAGTTTGTGGTAAGATCGATGAGGGATCACAGAGAAACGATTCTATGCATGAAGAGTGGTTTTGGCATTGACTTACCTAGTCCCAAAAACCAGACAAGCGTTGTAGCAACTAGTGAATTGTAAGTATAGATCTGGCACCACCACAAGAAGATCTGGTAGCACTTCAGGAAGTTCTGGTAACTATTGTTTGTAACCTGTAATAAATTAATTCATTTGATATAGTATTGTTTCTGAAGTCGTATGAATCTATCGATATGTTGAAAGGAGCCTATAAATACAGGGTTTAATATTAAACCGATAAATGAGAGATTAAGCAAAGGTGAATGAGTTTCAAAGAACCCTGTAAGAAATTTTTGTTCAGCTATTACAGGAATAGGAACTTCTTACAACAAGAGTGTGAAGTGTGAGGTTTATGATAAGAGTGAGAATAGCTGGTAGCATTAATAGCTGACTGCATCAAATCTCAGTAGAAAATTTTCCTGGTTAAAAAGAAAAATTTAACAAAATGAAATATAGTATAAAAAGTAATTGATCTGTAATATTCTTTAACAAATAATTACTAAATCTGCTGAAAAATAAGGATGAATAAACATCATAAGCACGAGAATTTATTCAGAAAAGAAAGAAAATTAATAACCCTTCCAACGATAACCAACTGTGAGTTTTATTAAGTTTTTCCCACACCGATACATATAGCTCCATACAAAATGCCATATGAGAGGCCCATAACTAATTATCAACGCCCAGTTAGAAAATAGAAGGGGGCCCGCAACGGTGCACTGAGATTACAACAGGATCAAAATTGTAGTTTCCAGATCTATCTGCGCTTAGGGGTCACTTGGGAGCTATGTAGATTTGTTGCGCAGGGTGCCAAGGTTTTGGGCAGACCATCGACACAGCATACTCCAGCACTCATGTATTCGACATGGGCCCTTTGCGTTCCATATATGTTCCCTGCTACTGTGAGAATGACAGTCACCATGACTAGTTATAACTGGTAAGGGAGTTAGTCTCCCTTCTGCGTCAAGAACCTTCCTCGACAGGGGATGATGCAAACTTCAGTTCTCAAGGGAAGACAACGTGCCCAAGAGATACTTCTTGCTCGTCGACAGACAGATAATGGGCCATGCACAGACTATCACTTCGTGAGTTTGACTCGTAGCCACTGGATCTGGGTACACTCCAATAAGGAGTATAAATACCTGCAAAGGATACCTCAAACTCATACACTTGAACTAGCTGATATAATATGCGTAACCCTTTCAAGAAAAAGAAATGAAAGAAAGTGTTCCAACTAGGGTGATAAGAGAGATCACCGAAGTTGTGTTTGCCCACTAGGGTGAAATCAAGTCCCACCAAAGAGTGGCTGAGGGTCTCACCTGAAAACCCCATAACTTGAAAACTCGCTTGAGCTCTCAAAATATCGAAGGAGAGAAGACCAAATTCCATGTGTTGCTCTCGTTCCTCCTCCTCTTTTATAGATGGGCTACTTGGAAAAACCATGGGCAAATACCTGGGGTCAAAACAACCAAAAAGGAAAAACCAGGGGCAAATACCTGGGGTCAAAACAATCTAAAAGGAAAAACCATGGGCCAGTGCCGCTTATTTACTATTTTATTTATTAGTCTTCTACTATTAAGACTTGGTCCAACCGATTAAACGGTTGGGAATATTACAGTTCCCCTTGCCCAAAATTGCTTGCCCTCAAGCAATTTCAATGTTGGATGTTGCAATATGTGTTCTCCTTCCCAAGTGGCATCTTCAACGGGAAGATCTTTCCATCGTACCAATTATTCACGGATGATTCTGCTTCGAAGCTTCCTTTTTCAAACCTCCAACACCTCCTCAGGAACCAGTTGAAGATGGCCCTCCTCATCTAATGGCGGTAATTCTGGTGATGATTTTATGTTTGATCCTAATGCTTTCTTCAAACAGGAGACATGAAAGATATTATGAATTTTTCTCTCTGCGGGAAACTCTAGCTCATATGCCACTTCTCCTATTTTCTGGACAACTCGATAGGGCCCATAAAATCGTGGCTTTAATTTTTCTGCCCCCTTCTGCTTCAAGGTAGACTGCATGTACGGCTGAAGCCGGAGATAAGCCACATCAACCACTTCGAAACTCCTCTCTATCCTTTGACGATCTGCATATAAATTTTGTCGATTCTATGCTGTCTGCAAATTGTCTTTGATGGCTCTCAGAATATCCTGACACCCCTGGATCCAATCCTTTGCCAAAGGTGCTCTACTATCTCCAAAAATTGTATTTGCAAAAGATAGTGCCTCATATCCATATAAGGCTTGGAAAGGTGACATCCCTATGGACATGTGATAAGTGGTGTTATAGCAGTATTCTCCTAAGTACAACCACTTGGTCCATGCTCGTTGTTGTCCTGTGACATAATCTCGTAAGTAACCTTCCACCCATTTATTCACTACTTCTGTCTGTCCATCTATCTGTGGGTGATAACTAGTACTAGGAGTGAGTTCTGTTCCAGCCATCCTAAATAATTCTTGCCAAAATTCTCCCATAAATCTACTGTCACAGTCACTCACAATGGTTTTGGGCAAACCATGTAGATGGAATACCCCTTGGAAAAATATTTCTGCTATTTGAGATGCAGAACTTTTGGAGGGGATTGCAAATAAGTGAGCGTACTTGGTGAGACGATCCACCACCACAAAAATACAATCTTTGCCTTGTGAAAAAGGCATCCCTGTAATGAAATCCATGGATGTACTCTCCCATTTTTGTTCTGGAATAGGTAGTGGTTGTAATAAACCTGCTGGGTGTGTATGTTCAACTTTATTACTTTGACAGGTACCACATTCTTGAACATATTTGATAATGTCCTTCTTGAGTCCCTTCCATGTGAACCTTTCCCTGATGGTCCTATAAGTCTTCAGAAAGCCTGGATGCCTGGCTAAAGGGGTGTCATGGGCTACTTGTAAGATCTTCATATTAATTTGAGACTCAGGTACTATATAGATTCGATCCTTATAATAGATAATATCATTGACAACTCTATAACGGATGTCTGATGACTTTCCGTCAAGGATCTCACAAGCTGATTGATTTTTTGAGTATTCCACCAAAAGATGGGACTTCCAGTCATCTACAATATCTATGAGAGAGAAGGTAGCTGGTTTCCTTGACAAGGCATCTGCAACTGCATTGTTTTTACCTTTGACATATTCAATCTCAAAATCATAGGCTTGGATCTTGCTGACCCATTTTTTCTGCCTTTCATTTAATCCCTTCTGATCGAGGAAGTATCTGAGACTATTGTGATCAGTTTTGACTTTGAATCGATTCCCCACTAGATATGGACGGAACTTGGCCAATGCATGCATAATAGCCAATATTTATTTATCATAAATGGAGTAAGAGCGTTCATAATTATGCAACTTTCTACTCTCAAAAGCAATGGGATGATGGTTCTGTGTTAGGACAGCCCCAATTCCTTCCCCAGAAGCATCACACTCCAATACAAAGGGTTGAGAGAAGTCTGGCAAGGCTAGAACTGGACATGAACTCATGACTTCCTTCATTCGCTCAAAAGTATCCTGGGTTGTTTCTGTCCATAAAAAGGCTCCTCTTTTTGTCAAGTCAGTAAGAGGAGCTGCTAGTTGTGAATATCCCTTTACAAATCTTCTGTAATAAGTGAAAATACCCAAGAAGCTCCTTAACTCTATTACATTTTTTGGGAGTCGGCCAATTGAGAATGGCCTCAATCTCCTCTTGGTGGACCTTAACACCTTGGCCCCCGATGATGTGACCCAGATATAACATTTCTGTCATTCCAAACTCACATTTAGAGATTTTTGCATAAAATTGTTGTGCCTCCAATATTACCAGGACCTCGTCCAGGTGCTGCAGATGCTCTTCCCATGTTTCACTGAAGATCAGGATGTCGTCGAAGTAGACCAAAACAAATTTACGCAGTTGCTTGTTGAATATATGGTTCATGCATGACTGGAATGTTGTAGGGGCATTTGTCAACCCGAAAGGCATCACTAGGAACTCATAATGTCCATAGTGGCATCTAAAAGCTGTTTTTGGAATGTCTTGATCACGAACCCTGATTTGGTGGTACCCTGAGCGAAGGTCAATTTTTGAGAAGTATTTAGCTCCCTTTAACTCATCCATCAATTCGTCGATCCTGGGGATAGGATATTGATTTTTGATGGTCTTTTTATTTAGTGCTCTATAATCTATACACCTCCTCAGGGACCCATCCTTTTTCTTAACCAAGACTACTGATGAAGCAAAGGGGCTTGAACTCGACCGAATGTGTCCTAATGCCAACAATTCTTTTATTGCCTTTTCTATCTCATCCTTGTACACTTTGGGGTGCCGATAAGGGGTAGTGATGACAGCTTGGACCCCTTCTTCTAGTTCGATGATGTGCTCATATCCCCTATCAGGTGGATGTCCTGGGGGAATATCTCCAAAGACCTTCTGGTATTTTTGCAATAGTGCCATAATATCAGGTGAGTACTCCTTGTGTTGTTCTACTAGTTTCTTCTCCATGATTCGACACTCTACTGCCCATACAATATCCCCATGTCGGATATCTACCTCCATCCGATTGGATGTCATCACCTTGGGAGGATATGCATGCATTCCTCTCAACTTCACATTTTTACCATTTGGTCCTGTGGATACGAGTTCCAAGTCTTGGTAGTTTACTGTATGAGTTCCGATAGAATATAGCCATTGTACCCCCAATACTACATGAGAGTCTGGGTAGTCTACGACAAATAAGTTATCTGTAACTTTGTAGTTTCCCATTGTTAGGCTCATGTTAGGAACTATCTTAGTGTATGACATGCGGTTGTGCTCTTTCTTTCCAGGAATCAAAACTGTAAAGCCTTCAAATTCTTTAGTGGCTAGTCCCCTTCTGGCTATGAATTCTACAACAATGAAGTTGTGGGAGGCCTCACCATCAATTAGCACAATAACCTTTTGTACTTGTATGGTGCCCCTAACCCGGAGGGTGTGATATCTTGGGACCCCTGTGAGAGAGGCAAAGAATCCTTCCTGGATTTATTCCTGTATTGCTCCCATGCCTTGTGATTCCCTTTGATCGAGCTCTGGATTCTCTTCCTCATCTTCGCTTTCAGAAAATACTTCAATATATTGTGCCTTCCCTTTAGTACACCGATGTCCCGGTGCCCAAGGTTCTTGACAAGAGAAGCATAGCCTTCTCCTTCTGAGATCTTTTGTGGTCTCATCATCCAGCTTCCCCTTACCAAATGGTTCCTGTTGTTGCTGCTTGATTTCCTCCCTTTTTGAGGAATAGAAAATTTAGGTAGGAATCTATTCTTGGGTACTGCATCCTGCATATCCCTTGCACGGTTAATTGCATCTTGCAAGGTGGTGGGTTGGTAGGCCCTAACCCAACCTTGTAGGGGTTCAGACAACCCTTCTATAAATAACATGACCAACCGAGTCATGGAGAGGGCGTTGACCATTACTGCAAGCCTCTGGAATTCTGCAACATAAGATTCAAGGTTCCTTGTCTGTCAGAGCTGGGTTAGCTCACGGAAGTATATCTCAGGATCCTTCCTATCAAATCTTTCTATTAACCTCTGTGTGAATTCTGTATAAGAGATGATGCTGGCATGTCCCAGAGTGGTCATACCATGTTGCCACCATTCGTGTGCTTCTCCATCAAGATGAAGTGTGGCGTACTTGATGGCATCCTTTTCCCGCACGGGATTGAGCTGGAAATATGTATCCAGTTTCTGTACCCATGACCATGCTAAACACTTCGACGATCCATCAAAATAAGGAAGAGTTACCTTTCCCACAACCTTCTGCAAATCTACGTTTGACTGATGGCCCCCATATGTGGTTTCCTTCCTTTGTTGTTTGCTCCTCATGTAGTAAAATTCATTAAGGCTCAGGGTTGATTTTACGTTGGGGGGCAACGTGTCATATTCTTTCATCCAGGCGGTAATTGTCTCTGCAATAGGTGAAGGGCAGTCTTTCTCCCTGGAGGAGTCATCCAAAAATGGATTCATGGTTGGCCGACTAAAAGGGCTGCTTCGAGTGTTGACGTGTTCGTGTAATGGGTCGTTGCTACGAACATTGATATACTCTTGCGGTGGACCATCTCCACCTGAATGGGAATCTCCTTCCCCATTATTGCTTTGCACATTAGGTTGCCCGATCTGTGCTTTAAGGAGTTCTATGATGGTGTCTTGAGTGTCAGCGATCTTTTGTAAAGCATCTTCAAGTTTGGTATTTTCGTGATCACCCATGGGTCTTTCTTCCCCTTCGTTTTTTCCTTGACTCCTAGCCCTTTTTCCTTCCCAATTAACAATAATACCCTTTTGTTTATCCTTCCTTGGCATCCCACAGCTGGCCAAGATGAGGCTCTGATACCACTGTAATATTCTTTAACGAATAATTACTAAATCTGCTGAAAAATGAGGATGAATAAACATCATAAGCACGAGACTTTATTCAGAAAAGAAAGAAAATTAATAACCCTTCCAACGATAACCAACTGTGAGTTTTATTAAGTTTTTCCCACACCGATACATATAGCTCCATACAAAATGCCATATGAGAGGCCCATAACTAATTATCAACGCCCAGTTAGAATATAGAAGGGGGCCCGCAACAGCGCACTGAGATTACAACAGGATCAAAACTGTAGTTTCCAGATCTATCTGTGCTCAGGGATCACTTGGGAGCTATGTAGATTTGTTGCGCAAGGTGCCAAGGTTTTGGGCAGACCATCGACACAGCATACTCCAACACTCATGTATTCGACATGGGCCCTTTGCGTTCCATATATGTTCCCTGCTACTGTGAGAACGACAATCACCGTGAGCAGCTATAACTGGTAAGGGAGTTAGTCTCCCTTCTGCGTCAAGAACCTTCCTCGACAGGGGATGATGCAAAATTCAGTTCTCAAGGGAAGACAACGTGCCCAAGAGATACTTCTTGCTCGTCGACAGACAGATAATGGGCCATGCACAAACTATCACTTCACGAGTTTGACTCGTAGCCACTAGATCTGGGTACACTCCAATAAGCAGTAGAAATCCCTGCAAAGGATACCTCAAACTCATACACTTGAACTAGCTGATATAATATGCGTAACCCTTTCAAGAAAAAGAAATGAAAGAAAGTGTTCCAACTAGGGTGATCAGAGAGATCACCGAAGTTGTGTTCGCCCACTAGGGTGAAATCGAGTCCCACCGAAGAGTGGCTGAGGGTCTCACCTGAAAACCCCACAACTTGAAAACTCGCTTGAGCTCTCAAAATATCGAAGGAGAGAAGACCAAATTCCATGTGTTGCTCTCGTTCCTCCTCTTTTATAGATGGGCTACTTGGAAAAACCATGGGCAAACACTGGGGTCAAAACAACCAAAAAGGAAAAACCAGGGGCAAATACCTGGGGTCAAAACAATCTAAAAGGAAAAACCATGGGCCAGTGCCACTTATTTACTATTTTATTTATTATTCTTCTACTATTAAGACTTGGTCCAACTGGTTAAACGGTTGGGAATATTACATGATCAATATTATAAATTTTAAAATAAATATACTTATCGAGTTATTTAATTAGTTTGTTAACATTTGAATCAACAAATTTATAGAGAAATGAGAATAAATAGAATACATCAAGTTAGTGGTTTTATGTAAAATAAGCATTAGCTTGTTAAAATTTGTATCAACACATTTATAGAAAAATGGGAATAAATAGAATACATGAAGTTAGTTGTTTTTATGTAAAATAAGCATTTTGTAAAGAATAGGAAAGAATGTGTATATACCTGGAAATGAGCTTTCCCTAAAATAATTAATAAATTAAAATGATCTAAAGTCCAAATTTAAAATCATAGTAAAATTGATGTACTTTATTCTGAAATAATGAATAAAAAATTTAATATAACATTAAAATAATAAATAAATAAAAGAATTTAACATATAACAACCCTTACAACTCTACATACTACTTAATCCACTGAGCAAAATCATCTATTGCGTTCCACCACTCCCATGGATTTCCCCTCTGCCCATCCACATCCTACAACAAAATGAAAAATTTGTGGAACAACACAAACAAAATTTAATTAAAACGTAAAAAACTCTCTAATAACGCAAGGTAAAAACGCAAAGTGAAGTTAACCCTGCACGATGAAATCATCAACACACGACTACATAAACGTGCTTCAATACTCATCTTTAGAATCATATTTTGTAAATTCAGTGAAAAATATTTTATATAAGTATTTCCCCATTAACCAGACTTTTTAGAAGGATTGTAAAAACCACCATTCATTGAAATTGAAGGTCCCTGCGCCACATTCACACAAAAATAATAAGAAAATATCTCTCTCCTTCACTACCATGATGGTATCATCGATACACTCTCCACAATAATTTCAGTGACAAAACAATTGAGAAAATACCTCCTGTTCTCTACTTTTTCCAAGAGACTAAAATAACCATTCATCATCCTCCCTCCTGCAAATAATTTATGAGACAGAAATACCACCTATGAGATGGATATAGAATTTATGAGACGGTCGCGGAAACCACAGCTCAAATAAACCCACACAAACCTGAGCTGCGAAGCTGTCTCTGTCATCTTCTTCCTCCATGTCGAAACCATCATTTCACCTATTTCAATTCATTACCAGGTCAATCCCAATTAGCAAAGCAACTACCCAAGAAACTGAACGCTTCAACCTTGTGTTTCTACATGATTCAGACTGATAGTATTCATGATCGACTTTTCTGCATGTCATTACCTCCGCTGTGACTGCAAACAAAGATTGAAAAAAAAACCATTTCATGATAAATAAATTACACATACACCCCAAAAAAAACAAATCCATGGAAGAATTTATAGGCCTTTGAGGTTGAAACAAAAGCATTCGTTGTCTCATCTTCTTCTTCAAGAGCGAACCTGTTGCAAATCAGAGTTGATTTCAAATAATTAGCTAAGCCAAAACCAATAATCAATAATTTCCAATGAAATTAAAAGCAAATAAGTTTTACCTGGAATGGCCATCTCTATGAATTGAGATGCCCTTGGGGCTGAAAGAAATACAGTACGCACCTTGCAATTTGCTAGAGCTCTAGTCACTGAAACCAAGAATAACAATGTTTACAATTTAACCCCTTCCAGAGTCATTTAAATCTTTTAGCAAAAATTTAGGGAACAAATATCTACGGCGTTAGAGGCTCACCAAGTAGAAAATTACTGAATAACAGAGTTGGTATGAGAATTACCAAATGAAAAAGTTGAGGGCAACGACATTCCCTGCTGAGGGAAGTATTATTATCTTTTAAAAAGTAAAATAGCCTGAGCAAACGATGCAGGCACACAACTAAAAAAAATGAAGAGAAACAAAAATTTAACTCTCTACCACTAAATCACACATCTCCGAAATACTTTAATCTTCAATGCCACTTCTAGCTATCCTTTAGGTTTCATAATCATTTTTAATGAAATTTGGCTAAGCATTTTTTAGGTCATTTAATAGATCAGCTTAGCAATACTTTTTAAGTGGGTTAACCCAATGTTCTACGGAGTTAGCAATTTTACCCAAACAGAAAGCAATGAGTGTGACATGATGGACTAAATCAGATGACTGTACAAATCAACATTCCCTAACATTGCACGCCACTTTCACTGACAAAATAAGAAAGAAAGGAACCCATAGACTCTTCTATATAAGCATCCTTCTACCTCTCTCCCGCAATTCGACCTGCATACCATTTATGAATGGAAGAGAGATACATAAAATAGAAAAATCAAATAAAACCAAAACAAACCTAAGCTCGAAAGGTTCTGTTCTTATCTACTTCCTCAATGTTGAACCCTCTTTTTAAATTTGTTTTCATTCATTATGATCCAGGTCAAAACCAATTAGCAAGCAACTGCCAAAGAATTTAATGTTGAGGAAATACCATAAAAAAATATTAGAGCGCCAAACATTATGTACATGGTTATACATGCTATTAGTAAAAACTATGTAAATAAATACATCAGAAAAAAGAAAAAAAAACAAAACAAAACCAAAAAAACAAAACGTATGCATGTTCCTCCACTCTAGTGAACAATTTCACAGAAATCCAAAATCACTAGACATACTGCGTCAAAAATAAAACAATGCAAACACACTGTTGGGGTTAGCTTTTTACAGAAACCAAGATGGACAAAATGTGCCTATCTAGCTTATTCGATTCAGGGTTAAGAATGAGGACGAGGGTTGTCCTCGTTCGATTCAATTCAAGATTAAGAATGAGGCCGCAGGTTGTCCTGTGCCAATCACATACATTAATCCAATCATGGACATGCTTACATGCACGATGCATAATAATTACCATTCTTCATCCTCAATCCTTCATGTCATCTTCCTAAATTCATTGTAAACCAAACTGCATACTAGACCACCTATGACAGAGGGAGATATATAGAAACAAGTCAGTCTTCTCTCGTCATCTTCTTCCTCACCGGAAAACCCTCCTCTGTACCTGTTTCACATCAGAATTCATATCAGATCATCTTCAAATATCTCTATGCTTACACAGCAATGTCCAATTAAAAACACACTAGTCAGTTCTTCTCCTCTAGTCAATAAAATCTAGGACAAACAATGCAAACTCGGAAGAGAAAAATAAAAGAAAAGAAAGATCAACCAAAATAAAAACTCATGGTAATCGAAACAAATGGAAAAAAAAATTAAAAACACAACATGCATGGCCATGCAATATGCACCAGAAACAACCCAAGCCAAACCTACCCAATTCAGAGCAGACAAGAAGATGAAACGAGTCCTGAAAGTGAGAGCATCTTGGTCTGATAATGCCTTTGTTGGAATTTTGAGAATTCCAAACAAACAGTGGAGAGAATGATCTCTCCTCTACAACACAGAGAAATTTAAAACAAATTTGGCAGGAGACAGAGTTTCCCAGACTTTTAAAACAACTTCTATTTCTTTTAAAAAAAAACTGATACAAATCTTTCTCTTAGCACAGAGGGATAACACAAAGTAGTGACTGCTTCAAAACGCAGTGCATAGAACAAATCTTTGTCTCTCAAGAACAACACTGCTGTGTATTTCTATTCTTCTCTTCTTTTCCGCGCTGATGTGCGATAACTTAAGCAAAAAAAAATAACTTACACAGGCTCTCGGGCCTTTTTCCTTTTTATATGTCGTGCAAAAAAAAAAAAAAAACATTACATAAGAACTATATGAAACTTTAAAACAAAACTATTAAAACAAAAATGATACGGGACCCACAATACAAACAACAAACAAAAACTTCGATTGCGATTGACAATGAGTGTTTTTAATTACTCCGCTCCTCCATAGAACAGATCTACGAGGATCTTCATTCCTCTGCAAAAATGACTTCGCCCATATCAAAATTAATTTCATCTGCTATCTGTGGCTGTGGCCCATCACAAATTTAATTCTTCTCCTTACGGATTTCTCCATTCCTCTTCAATACAGAGTGCTGCACACTCAATCTCTACTGCTGCTCCCTTTGTACTTGTTTCTTCCTGCCCAAAGGCACGACTGGTGACTTTAATATTTAACACTCCCCCTTAAAGTCAGCTGCTGGGTTATCTATCATACCCAAGCATTTTCATAAAAATTCAAAGGTGTTCTGTCCCAATGGCTTTGCTAGAATATATGCATATTGCTCCTCTGTTTTACAATGTTGTAAAAAAATTTCTCCATTGTTCACCAATTCTCTGATATAGTGAAATTTTGTGTCTATGTGCTTTGTTCTTTTATGAAACACATAATTCTTTGACAATGCAATAGCTGAGCTATTGTCACAATAAATCACAGTGCCCTTTACCTGTTCTTGACATAGACTTCTCAACATTCTTCTCATCCAAATTGCTTGACACGCTGCTGCTGTAGCTGCCACATATTCTGCCTCTGCTGTAGATAATGCTACAATCGGTTGTTTCTTAGAAGCCCATGAAATGGCTCCTGAACCCATATGAAAAACATAACCGGAAGTGCTCTTCTGATCATCTACACTTCCAGCCCAATCACTGTCAGTGTATCCAACTAATTCTGAATTTTCTGAAGTAGTATATAAAATACCAAATCTTTTTGTTCCTTTAACCTACCTCAGAATTCTCTTTGCTGCTTTCCAATGTGCTTCTTTTGGCTTCTCGATAAATCTGGAAATTAGACTAACAGCATGCATAATATCTGGCCTAGTTGCAGTCAAATACGTGAGGCTGCCAACTATGCTTTTATACAAACTTGGATCAAAATCCTTGATGCTGTCATCTTTTCTCAACTTCAATCCCATTACTGTGGGAGTAATTGCAGCTTTGCACTACTGCATGTTAAATCTTTCTAAAACTTGATTCACATACTTTTCTTGAGAAATAAAAATTCCTTTCTCACCTTGCTCCACTTCTATTCCCAAGAAGTATCTTAATAAACCCATGTCAGTCATTTCAAATTCATCTTTCATGACTGTTTTAAAATTTTCAACAAGGTAATCATCATTACCTGTAAAAATTAAATCATCAACATATAAAACAACAATCAACAACTTACCATCCTTTTCTTTGATGTAGAGGGTGGGTTCTCCCTCACACTTTTCAAATCCATTCTCCAATAGATAGGAGTCTATTCTGCTGTACCACGCTCTTGGCGCTTGCTTCAGCCCATAAAGAGCTTTCTTCAATTTGCAGACCTTGTGCTCTTGGCCTTTCTTCTCATATCCGAGAGGTTGTTCCACATATACCTCTTCCATTAAAACTCCATTTAAAAATGCAGATTTTACATCCATCTGGTATACTTTCCATTTGTTTTGTGCTGCTATGGACAACACTGCTCTCACTGTCTCCATTCTTGCAACTGGTGCAAAATTTTCTTCATAATCAATCCCATGCTTCTGCTTATATCCTTTGACAACAAGTCTGGCCTTGTGTCTTTCTATTTTTCTTCAACATTGCTTTTGGTCTTATAGACCCATTTAACTCCAATGACTTCTTTTCCTTTTGGGAGATCAACCAACTCCCATGTTTTGTTCTTCTCTATGGCTTTAATTTCATTATCCATAGCTTCTATCCATTTTTTGTCTTTAATTGCATCTTCAAAATGAATAGGATCATCAACTTGACAGTACAAAGCAAATAAGGAATTCATACCTTCATTTGCTGCTCCCTGCTCATATATTTCTCTAATGCTTCTGAACTTTGTTCCTCTTTCACTTGGTGTAGACGTGCTTGATGAAGCACTTAATTCTGCTCCATGTGGTGTGCTCGGTGAACCACTGCCGCTTCTTCTCAAGGGTGTTCTCGCTGCCGCTTGAGGCGTCCCTTGCTGTCCTTGCATTGTTGGAGGTTGTGCAGTGGATGGGTTGTTAATTTCAACCACATCTCCTTCATCTTCATCATGAGACAAACAATTTTTAACATTGACTGTCTTCTCAATGCTTCCATCCCGTGCTTCCTCTTCGATAAATTGCACATTTTTGCTAATTAAAAACTTCTTTGTGGATGGGTTATACAATCTGTATCCTTTGGAATCTTCACAATATCCAAGGAAAATGCACTTCTCCCCATTACTATCCAACTTCTTTCTCAATTTGTCTGGAATGTGTGCATATGCAACACATCCAAAAACTCTCAAGTGGGTGACTCCTTGTTTTCTGCCACTCCACGCTTCTTCTGGAACCTTGTTCATTACAGCTTTTGTGGGGCATCTATTCAAAATATATACAGCACAGTTTGCTACTTCTACCAAATACTCATTCGGCAAGTGCTTTGCCTTCAGCATGCTTCTCACCATTTCCATTATGGTTCGATTCTTCCGTTCAACGACTCCATTCTGTTGTGGCGTGTACCTGGTGGTAAATTTCTTATGTATGTCGTTATCTCTGCAAAAACACAGAAATTCCTTTAATACGTATTTTCCTCCTCTGTCAGTTCCGAGGACTTTAATGTGCAGTCCGCTCTGTTTTTCTACGAGAGCTTTAAAATGGCAAAATTTTTGAAAAACTTCACTCTTATATTTTAAGAAATAAACCCACACTTTTCTTGTGAAATCATCTATGAAGGTCAGCATGTAATTGCTGCCCGAAACTGATGTTGTCTGCATCGGCCCACACAAATATGAGTGGATTATCTCCAAAGGTGCTTTCGCCCTTATGCTTTTCCCTGAAGGAAAATTTTCTCTGCGTTGCTTTCCCAAGATGCAGCCTTCACATAGGATGTTAGGCTTCTCAATCAATGGCAAACCCCTTACCATTCCTTTTCTGTGCAGCAAGTTTAATCCTTTGAAATTGAGATGTCCAAATCTCAGGTGCCATAACCAATTTTCATCCTTTGCTTCCTTCTGAAAGGCTTCTTGTGTTACAGCTTCTATGCTTTTTCTTTTTCCCTTCAAGTCAGTGTTGAGCTTGAGAGGAAACATTCTATTGCTGGTCATTTGTATTTCAGCAATGATTTTCTTGCTTGGAGGTATATCTTTAATTGTGCACACATCATCTTTTAATACTACATTGTAACCTTTGTTTATGAGCTGCCCAACGCTCAAAAGATTACATTTCCAACCTGGAACATAATACACATCTTGAACAAATTTTTGCTCCCCATTTCTTGCTTTAATTGTAACTCTACCTTTCCCTTTGACAGAGATCTTAGTATCAGTCCCTGTGGTTACTTCAGATTAAACATCTTCATCTAGATTGGAAAACATTGCTCTGTTTCCAGTCATGTGATTACTACATCTAGAATCTAAGAACCAAACATCATCTTCTCTATCTTGTGCTACATTACATGCCAACAACACATTACTTGGGTTCTTTTCTTCTTTTGCTACATTAGCATTTTGCTTATTTTTCATGTCATTTTGCTTCTTTCTACATTCATTGGCATAGTGCCCATATTTCTTGCAATAATGACATTGGACATTGGATTTGTCATACCTCTGTCCATGAGCATGTTGGTGTTGATGTCCACCTTGCTAGTTGTTGCATTGGTCGTGGCTCTGATTTTGACTGTTGCTCCTTCCATGTGAATGTGAAGAGTTGTTCCTTCCACCTCTGTTCTGGCTTCTGCCTCTTCCTCTTCCTTTGCCTTGACCTCTTCCTCTTCCTGAAGGCATCTGGGTCTTGAAGGCGTGCTCAAGAGATGAATGTTCATCTCTGCTCAATCTCTGTTCATGAGTTATCAGCGAGGCATGAAGTTCATCCATTGTGACTTGTGAGATATCTTTGGTCTCTTCTATGGTGGTAACAATAACATCAAACTTTGAGGGTAAGCTTCTCAAAAGTTTCTCCACAATCCTTCTTTCTTCCAGAGTTTCTCCATGGGATCTTATCTGATTTACAATCCCAATCACATGTGTAAAAAATGTGTCTACATTATCTGACTCTTTCATGCAAAGAGTTTCAAAATCTCTTCTCAGCAACTGAAGTTTTGTTGTCTTAACTTTCTCCATACCTTGATAGGCTACTTTCAGAGTTTCCCATGCCTCCTTGGATTTCTGGGCTGCTACTATCCTTGGAAACACACTCTCATTTACTGCCTGATACAAAAGGAAGAGAGCTTTAGCATCTTTATTTCTATTGCTCTTCAGTAAGTCCTTCTCTGCTTGAGTCAAGGCATTAAAAGCCTGCTCATCAGCTGGTTCAACAAAACCATCTTCTACAAGTTCCCATAAGTCTTGTGAGACAAACAGGGATCTCATAGTAATGGCCCAACAATCATAATTCTTTCCATTAAATTGTGGAAGCTGAACATTTCCAATGTTCATTCCTGTACTTGGTCCAGCCATTGCTCTTAAACTGAACTCTGAACTTAAACTTAAACAAACTGTCTTTCCTTCTCTTGAAAGAACAAACTCTTTTAAAACATAAACAACAACTATGTTATCTTCGAGAAATACCTGAACTTTGACCTCTGTTGAGCTTTCACGCTACTGGAGAAAACACTGCAACAAGTCTTCTTCTTCTTCAGCTTCTTTGAAACCTTCAAAGAGCCTAAACTAGCTTTGATACCATGTTGGAATTTTGAGAATTCCAAACAAACAATGGAGAGAATGATCTCTCCTCTACAACACAGAGAAATTTAAAACAAATTTGGCAGGAGACAGAGTTTCCTAGACTTTTAAAACAACTTCTATTTCTTAAAAAAAAAAAACTGATACAAATCTTCCTCTTAGCACAGAGGGATAACACAAAGTAGTGATTGCTTCAAAACGCAGTGCACAGAACAACTCTCTGTCTCTCAAGAACAACAATACTGTGTATTTCTGTTCTTCTCTTCTTTTCCGCGCTGTTGTGCGATAACTTAAGCAAAAAAAAATAACTTACACAAGCTCTCGGGCCTTTTTCCTTTTTATATGTCATGCAAAAAAAAAAAAAAACATTACATAAGAACTATATGAAACTTTAAAACAAAACTATTAAAACAAAAATGATACGGGACCCACAATACAAACAACAAACAAAAACTCCGATTGCGATTGACAATCGGACGCGATGACCAAATATGAAATTTGGCTCACAAACCAATCGGGTCCGAACTTCAGGTGGTGCGATCGGGACATGCAATGAAGAAGTTCCAATTGCGATTACACAACGAACGCGATGGCCTGATATAAAACATGGCACATAAAGCGATCGGGTCTGAAACTTCAATCGGGGCATATTACAAGGATGTGCGATCATACAGAAAGTTCCGATTGCGATTCAGATCCCGGACGCAATGGACTTATTAACTCCGTCATATAACGCCATCGGGTCCGCCAATTTCAAAGGTGCGATCGGGCCTAAAGCTTAAGAGCTTGCGATTGCGATTGGGAACTCGGATGCGATTGCCCATTCAACTATGATATATAACCGGATCGGGTTCGGCCTTTGATCAGAGCAAATTTCAAAACTCCGCCGATTGAACCTTGCGATTCCATTGAGTCTTCGCCACGTGGTCAAGTGGACCCACGGGCCTCGGCTGTTGGTGGGGGCGATTCATTTATATGTTTCGGTTGTATGGTGTACAACCGTTCTGCTTGCGGAACTCTGCCACATCAACAAGACACTCGGTCCTTGCATCATTTATATGTTGCGATTTGCGATTGCGATCGCATCGCAGAACTCCTCATCAACAAGACACTTAATAAAAACTTTGGCTGTTTTATTCACTTTGGTTGTTGAGGGCTTTAAACACCCGAAATGACTGTTTTTAATTACTCTGCTCCTCCGTAGAACAGATCTACGAGGATCTTCATTCCTCTGCAAAAATGACTTCGCCCATATCAAAATTAATTTCATCTGCTATATGTGGCTGCGGCCCATCACAAATTTAATTCTTCTCCTTACGGTTCTCCATCATTCTTCTTAAATACAGAATGTTGTGCACTCAAATCTTTACTGCTGCCTCTGTGTACTCGTTTTCTTCCTGCCCAAAGGCACGGCAGGTGACTTTAATATTTCAACAGCCTTTATACATCCGCTCTTGCGTTTTAAACGGTAACGAACGAACTGGAGCTTTTTGGTAGGGGAAAAATAGGAATTATAAAACGAAACCACTTGTAACTACCTGTCTTAGTGGTTTTCAGACCAGAAAAAGGTTTTTTTTTTTTTAATTTTAATCTGACGGGCTATGACGGCCAATTAGCACGTAAAATTCCATCCCTATGGGGCGTTCCAAGAAGTTCCATGAAAATTTGAATTTACTTATACGAAAATATTCCTCCCTACAAAATGCAGTCATGAAAGCATTTTCGTGTGGACCATTCATTTTAATGTTAAACAGTAAAATTTTATGTTCTAAATTTTTTAGTTTTTAAAATTAAAATTTATATTTTAAATAATAATATTTGAGATAAAAAAGTGGTCAAATTTCATTTTATATTAGTCCATATAGTATTAATGTTATCTTTAATAATGCCAAATTATTCACGTCCATATTAATATTATATTTAATAATGCAAATATATATATAATTTATGAAATTATTATTATTTTATTATAAATTATTTATTTTGATATATTTATAAATATAGATCATATATATTTACAAAATGTTATATTTATCTTAATTTTCTTAATATAAATAAATATTTTTTCAAATATATATAAAAATTTTAAAAATATTTTTAAAATAATAAATTAATTAATATATATAACATTCACTTTAATTATCTCAATAAATATTATTAAAAATATTTTATAAAATTAAATCTCTATCATTCATCTTTAATTATTAATAATTAACTAAAATTTTTAAAATCCTATTTCAAAATAAATAAATCTACCTACATATTTACATCATCAAAAACACACTACAACCTAAATAAAAAATAGAAGACATAATCCTTTCTCACACTTAATAATGAGAAAGAGTCTTCCAAAACCCAACGGCCCAAAGGGGGAGAGAGCCTTAAAAAGAGGAGGTTCACTCCATTTCCGCACCCCCTGGCTTCGAATCTTGAGGCTTGGTCAGACTCGAGAGGAACTCTGATTTAAAATAATAATTATGTTTTATAGTAATATTTTAATATGTTAAATTTTATATTTCAAATTAGAATTTAGTAAGTTTTAAATGCTACAATGGTGAGATCTTACACAATTTGTTTTATTTAATTTGTTTAGTTATTTTGTAAAATAAACAATTAATGAGAATATTATTAATACATATTAATGTGAATAAGACAATCGCATGTAGTAAATATGGTTGAAAATCGTATTTCTCTGCCTGGAGCGAAAGGAGGAGAAAGCTGATAATGTATTCGCCTAGCAAATAAGAATGAACAATGCGTGGTCAAATTCCAGAGGAGAAATCGCTGGAAATAGGAATGCGATTGGGATGAAAACATTAGAGTGAGTGCTGGTCAATTTATTGGTGAATGCAGAGATTGGATTATTGTCTCCGGCTTTTTACTGAGATCGCTAGAAGTGATGATGTGCTTCAGGATGGAATCGCTGAGAAATAACTTGTTGCAGTTTCAGAAATTAGTGGATGCAAAGATTTCAATAAATTTCTAAATATTTATTTTAATTAATCAATTTAAATAGAAAAATGAAAATAAATAGAATAGCCATAACACGTGGTTAGTTCGTGGATAATTATTTAACCAAAAAACAATACAAAAGAATATGTATTTACCTTTTAATGGATAATTATTTGACAAAAAAATATGAAAGAATGTGTATTTACCTTTTCAAATTAGTTTATTCTTTATTTTCTCTCCTCTAACATGCAATTTTATGTAGAAAAATTCTACACAACAAAGATAAAAAAAATTGAACTCTGCCCTGATTTTTATTATATATAATTGATTTAAGTAACTTAAACAAACCAACTTAAAGCATTCAATATTTCATTTTCTTTTTCAAGGGTAAACTTTTTTTTTCTAACCTAGTGCAAATCAGAATTCTTTCAAATTATTACCTAAACCGACCCAAACTAACTTAAAAATGTGACACCCTCATTAAAAGACAATTAGTTACATTTAGTTAAAAGACTTTTGTTTAATTATTTGTTTAAGTTTTATTTTCTTCTATTATTCTGAACAAGGAAAAACTTAATGATAATTGTTCATGACATAAGTATTAATTTTATTATTAAGTTAAAGATGAAAACTGAAAAAGAAAAACCCTTGGACTGTTGGTGAACTTGCTAAGAATAGGGGTGGTTGGGAACAGTTGGGAAACAGTTACCTACCCTCTGGAATAAAGAGGAATTCCAGAAGAAGGGTAGGGGTTCTGTGCATTGGGAATCTGAGGGTGAAGAATTTCTAGAGCTGGGTGGAAAGAACCAGTTGAAATTAACTTCTGTAACCCTTATGATTCAGTATTCTGTCCTGTGACTGGAGTGGCCATCCTGAGGTCACAGCAGAAGTAAATCTATCCACTATTACCCGTGGCACTGACCTAATTCTAGAGCTTGGGGGCAAGAGTAGGACGTCATTGCCTCTCTTGGAAGGTTGGGAGGACCACAGTCAGAAAGGGATTTGTTCTGGAAACAGATAAGTACCTAAAACCTGGAATTCAGTAAATCACAGTTTGGTTGTTTACTTTTTTACTCAGATATTGTTTTCCAGTTGTTAGATAGTTTAAAAGAAAGAGATTGTAATATGAATTCCACTGAATGCATAATAATACACTGCATGTATGCTCACGGTGTGAAAGTTGTTACGTGCATGGACACAGTAAAATACAGGTAGTTGTTGGTATCCTGTTCTTGTAAAAGTAGAATTATGACTGACAATTTATGTAAGAATGCAAAGTAGATTAACTTAGAAGTTCAGTGGAACAGCAACACCGTTATGATGATTTCTTTATTTCCTGGAAAAGTTTAAATGAATGATTCGAACCAGAGAAATAGTAAATACAGTTATCAGAAGAAGAACACTCTGAAAATTGATTGATATGGATTATTTTTTAATTATAAGAAACTTTTAAGAATTTTAGAACAATCTTTGTAACGTAATGAGAAAAACCCTATTCCACATCAAATGACAGATACGAGGCTGCTACTCGTATACATGTAATATATGTAAACATGTGCCATAAAAGATGGAACTCAAAGGACAAAAAACACTGTGTTACTGTTGTAACCGAGTGTTAACCTTAAGAACTGAAAACATGGAAAAACGAACCTGTGAATTTAAAATGGGAATGATAGAACCATTATGTCCCTGTTCAGGGGTTTGCATTTGACATGAACATTAAACCACCAGTTGAGCAGAACTGGTAAAAACATAAAACCCTATGCTAAGTCTGAGGGTAAATAACGAAATCATAAGAAGTGAAATGGCTGTAAATAGTTACAAAGAGGAACTGTGTATACTTTAACGAATGGATGAGATTGATAGCGCACATCACGACGGATTACATACTCGTATGCTTAACAAATAGAAAGGAAATCTAATTTACACTTAAGCACCATACCGTATCATCGCCATGAAATCTGAGAACATCAAAATATGAATGGAAAAACAGGAAAAACCCCAAACAGACATTGTAGGGTAATCATGAATTTAAACGAAGATACCAATTCTGGAGGAAACCAAATTTCCGTAAGCAAAGCCAGACAGGAAGAAAATTAAAGTTATAGCGCAGATAATCTTACACAAGGAAAAACATTGAGACTGTAATTATGTCTGTGTTCAAGCTTTTACATAAGAAAAACTGGAAAGCGTGAGGGGTAAAAACCCCCAATTAAAAACAGTTAAACCATTTTACAAGTCTGGCACAATAAGTTAATTCCGCCATGAAACAAGGTCGATAGACGGAAGGATTGAGTATTACTCATCGGCAAGAACTGCCAGTCCTATCGGTTACCATTGAAACAACTTATAGATAAACTGTTCTAATACACCATACGCTCGGCAAGCTAGTTAATCGAAAACGGAGGTAATTAAAGCCAGAGTTCGTAAACAGGTCAGGTGCCATTGCAAGCCTACGGGCCTTAGTAGTTAAATACTGACCTGCGTACCTGCAGGTGGGAGGAGAAACTTATTAAAAACTGGTTGGAACTTGAAAAACCTGGGAAACCAGACTTGAGTCGTAGCAAAAACCTGCAAAAACAAATGGTAGCGCGTTAGTTAACCGAGAAGGAACTTTAGTTGCATGGACGAAAGAAGTAAGGCATATCGTGAAGTAGGCATTTCTGGTTACCTGTAAAATAGGGGTTTAACTCCCATGTTCGCGCCAAACCTGTAGATAAACATGTGTCGAGATGTAAGTGTAAACCCTGAGTGGGGTAGGCCTGAGGATCCTTGCTGATAGAGAAGAAAACCTAGAAAAACAGGAAACTCAAATAACAGGGATTTTAGACTTGTTCCTTACCTAAAAACTCCAGCGAGAAGACGCGGAGGAAAGAAACCGTGGGCAGAACAGGAGGCGACCACACCTTGGCGTTTCGGAAACCATGCAACCTGTTGAGCATCGGTACAATAGTATTGGTAAGTAGGGTATCAACCTGAAAGTGTTTTATTAGAATCTTCGTGGAGTCATGCACCGACAAAACACTGAGTTGCAGGTCGAGCTAGCTTACCATTTTCCAGAAGATTGCTTGCGGGACGAAACCCTGTCTACATTGTTGCGAAGAAGGAGCGGCACAATGACCTGCCGATCGTTCGACAGGTGAACTACAGCAGAAAATTTTTCCCTTTGCAACAACCGAGAATTGTTAAACCATAATGTCACCTGTCATGCGAAGTAATTAGCCTGTACAGCTAACGCATAGAGACCGAGGCGTATGCCTTGGGTGGAGAGCAGAACGACAAGTGGCAAAACCTACAGACCAGCGGGACGGATAACATGAAAGTTCGGAGAACTCGAAAACTCCAGCATTCAATGCTCACACAGAATCGACCTGAGGAATGTTAAGTCGCGATGATTGAGTTTTGGATAAACTAGAATATGCGGATATGGCATTGTCATGATTTTTAAGTGCCACATATACTTTTCTGTCAGTCTAGTTGTGCGAAAATTGTAATGTTGCTATATATATTATCCTGCCAGCGCATAGATGCGTTAATAACCATTTTTATGTTTTGCATAGTTATTAAATTTTGTTACTGTGCAGAATTTTTTTTGAGTGTGTGTGACAAGTGGTATCAAAGCTAAGTTCCTACACTGGGATCTAAAGGGTCTACTAACAGTGTGTATGTCTTTAGTGCACATAAGGGAAGCAAGAGCGATGGCAACCCAATCACAACCTGAAGGGGTTCCAGCCTCCACAGTGTTGAATCCGGAAATGTGGGTTCAATTGACTGTGGAACAGCATCAAAAGACCAGTCGTTTACTTGAGGAGCAGCAGCAGCAAACTACTTCATTGCTATTTACGGTACAACAGCTTCAGGAAGAAATGATAAGGGTTCGAAGGGACAACGAGAGGCTATTACAGGATCAAGAAAAGATCCTGAAAAGTTTGTCAGATAAACAGAATCAAGGGGCGGGACACCCTAGTGCTGAGAAAGAGTTGTCAACAGAGCCAGAGGACCAGCAAACCCAGAACAATTCTGCTGACAGAATTGAAAAGAGTATATCCCAGAGGAGTAAAAATAAAAATTACAATGAGGCTGAATCAGGTAATTTGTCTGACCAGCGGGATTTTAAAAAGCAGAAAGTGGAATTGCAAGGGGAATTCCGTAAAATCAAACCACCGACATTTGACGGTGAAGCAGAAGAGGCAGCTGAGGCCTGGTTAATAAATATCAACAAATATTTCCAAGTGTATGAGTACAGCAGCAATCTGAAGGCCAGATTGGCCATTTACCAGTTACGGGATAAAGCTACCCTCTGGTGGGAAGAGGTGAAGAACGTACGCACCATTGATGAACGCGACATCACCTGGGATCTATTCCAGCAGTACTTTAAGGATAAATACTTGACAGAAAGATTCTATGACGACAAAGCAAAAGAATTCCATGATCTTTGTCTGGGACAAATGACCATGGATGATTATGTGACAAAGTTCACTTCTCTGCTGCGATACGTACCTTATCTCCGAGAAGAGAAGGCCAAGGTATAGAGATTTGTAAGCAGTTTACCTGCTCATATGAGAGAGCGGATAGAATTCATCAACCCCCAGACCATGGATGAGGCTATTCGAAAAGCGCGATTGTGCTACCAGCAAAGTAAAGCTAAAGGTGATATAGGAAAGAGCTGGCAGCCGAAGAAAAGTCAGAAAAGTAACTCTACCTTTAAGAACAGTAAAAACAACAGTTTCAGGAATGCAACATGAAACACAATCAGTAAGCAGTTTGGGAAAAACCACCAAAGAATCAGGTGGTCAGCTGAGGAGAAGGTCACGGAAGCGTCAAGTAAACCTGAGATAGGACAGAATACTAAACCTCCCTTACAGTGTTGGGGTTGTGGGGAGGCTCACTATTTTAAGAACTGTCCCAAACGGAACAAAGGTGAAATTGTAGCAAATCTGCAAGAGGCATCTACAGTAGGGGACGTGGCGCGCAGCGTGCACCGCATCAATGCAGCGTTAGAAGATTGGCAGGCTGACTTTCAGCCTACAATGATTGAACTTGAAGGTACATTACTAACCAAACCTGTTTCAATTCTGGTTGATCCTAGAGCAAGTCTGAGTTACATCAGTCCTAAGTTAGTAGAGTTATGTAAATTAAAAGAACAGAAATTTAGGAGTTCATGGCTGGTACAGTTAGCCACTGGAGCAAAACGTAAGATAACAGCGAAGATTCCTAACTGTGTGATGGAAGTAGCCGAACAGCAGATAGAGGTGGATCTAAATATCTTTCCGTTAGGATCATATGATGTGTTATTGGGTATGGATTGGTTGGAAAGACATTGGACATTAGTGGACTGTAAGGAAAAGACCATATCTTTCAGAATGCAAGATGGAACGCAGAAATTGATTCAAGGAATTAAAAAGCATGTACAGATACGACCAATAACAGCATCTCAGATGGGTAAGTGCATTAGAAAAGGATGCCAGTTATACGCTATCCAAGTGGGATACACAGATTCTAAGGAAAAGGCCCCAATGCTGGAGGGTATTCCTGTGGTGCAGGAATTTTTAGACGTATTTCCAGAAGAGATTCCGGGGCTACCACCCAAAAGAGATATTGATTTCACTATTGAGTTGCTGCCGGGTGCCTCACCAGTATCAAGAGCCCCGTATAGGATGAGTGTGCCGGAGTTAACAGAATTAAAAATACAGTTACAAGAGTTGCTAGACAAGGGCTATATCCGTCCAAGTGTATCACCATGGGGCACGCCGGTTCTGTTTGTTAAAAAGAAAGATGGGACAATGCGCATGTGTATGGACTACATATAGCTTAATAAGCTGACTGTCAAGAACAAGTACCCCTTACCAAGGATTGACGATTTGTTTGACTAGGTAAGAGGAGCTAAGGTATTTTCCAAGATTGATTTAAGATCCGGATATCATCAGGGTCGGATTAAAGACGAGGATATCTGTAAAACATCCTTTCGCACCCGATATGGTCATTATGAGTTTGTTGTGCTGCCCTTTGGATTAACAAATGCACCAGCAACTTTTATGAGACTAATGAATGGTGTGTTTCATCGATTTCTAGATAATTTTGTGCTCATCTTTATTGACGATATTCTGGTGTACTCTAAAAATGAAACAGAAAATAAGGAACATTTGCGTCTGGTATTGGAAACGCTAAGGAAGCATCAGCTCTATGCTAAATTCAGCAAGTGCGATTTCTTTAAAACAGAAATCCAGTACTTGGGACACGTCATAACAGCTGAAGGTATAGCTGTTGACCCTGAAAAGATCAAAGCCATCATGGAGTGGCAAGTTCCTCGGAATGTGGCGGACATTAGATCCTTCATGGGATTAGCCGGGTATTATAGAAGATTCATTGAAGGATTTTCCAAAATTGCCTTTCCCATTACATCGTTGCAGAGGAAGGGCAAACTCTTTAAATGGTCAAAAGAATACCAAGACAGTTTTGAAAAATTAAAACAGCTTCTAACTACAGCTCCAGTATTAAGGGTAGCTGATCCGGAAAAAGACTACGAAGTCTGTACGAACGCTAGTAAGGAAGGAGTGGGAGCAGTACTAACTCAGGAGGGAATAGTAATAGCTTACGAGTCTAGAAAACTTAAGGATTATGAGCAGAAATATTCTGCTTATGATTTGGAGCTTACGACAGTAGTACATGCTCTCCGAGTATGGAGGCATTATCTATTGGGTAAAAGATTTGTGCTGAAAACGGATCATAGCAGCCTAACCAGCTATTTCAAGCAAGCAGATTTGAACTCTAGACAAGCGAGATGGAATGCATTCCTGAGCGAATTCGACATGGACATTCAGCACGTTAAAGGAAAAGAAAATAGAGTAGATGACGGATTAAGTCGGAAATTGCACAGTCTGTTTGCCCTATATTTTAACCAGTTGGAGAGCCAACTGTTGAAGCAATTGAAGGAAGAAGCTCAGAGAGATCCAGAATATAAGTTTCTATGGCAGCAAATGCAGAAAGACAAACTGCTTGATAAAGCAACAGAGTTTGGTGAGAGTGAAGAACAGGTTTTGACCTTTCGCGGGAAGATTTATGTGCCTAACCGCACTAATCTTAAAGAATTAATCCTAAATGAATTTCACCGCAGCAATTACGCTGGTCACCCTGGATATCAGAAGATGCTTACAGCAATAAGGAAAGTCTATTTTTGGCTAGGAATGCGTAAAGACATTGCCAAATACATAAGTAAGTGTTTAGAGTGTCAACAGGTTAAAGCTGAGCATCAACATCCTGCTGGGTTATTGCAGCTGATACCCATTCCTGAATGGAAGTGGGAAGTTATCTCACTAGATTTCATCACAGGGTTACCGCGAACAAGGAAGCAGAATGATTCCATTATGGTAGTGGTGGACAGACTAAGTAAGTCCGCCCATTTTATACCTGTGCAATCTACCTATAAAACAATACAGATTGCGGATATATTTATGAGAGAGATTTTCAGGTTGCATGGCATACCCAAAACCGTGATTTCGGATCGAGACGTTAAGTTTACGTCTGATTTTTAGAAAACTTTATTCTCTGGACTAGGAACCCAGATACACTTTAGTACTGCTTATCATCCTCAAACAGATGGCCAGACAGAACGAGTAAATCAGATTCTGGAGGACATGCTGCAGATGTATGTGATGCAGCAACCCACCAAGTGGGAAGATTATTTGCACCTGGTATAATTTGCATACAATAATGGGTATCAGGAGTCTCTGAAAATGAGCCCCTTTGAGGCATTATATGGTAGGACATGTCGCACGCCTATAAACTGGAGCAGTCCCGAAACAAAACTGTTGTTGGGACCTGAAATGCTGGCTGAAATGGAGGCAGAGGTAAAACGGATAAGGCAGAATTTGAAAGCCGCGCAAGATAGGCAAAAAGTTTACGCAGATCGGAAAAGATCCTACTGAGAATTCGGGATAGGAGACCACGTGTATGTACGAATTAAGCCTAAAAGAAGTACTATGAGGTGGACCTCTTGTACTAAGCTGGCCCCTCGGTACTGTGGCCCTTTCCAAATATTGGAAAGAATCGGACTAGTAGCATATATATTGGCATTGCCTGGTCACATTCGGGTACATAACGTGTTTCATGTATCCTTACTGAAGCGATACATACATGATGAGAAACATGTAATTCATTGGCAGAATATTCAGGTAGGAAGAAGGATAAAATAATCCTAGTTTGCAGATTGAATATCTCTAAATGTACTGATTTGAAACTTCTTTTTGTGCCCTTTAGGTAGAACCGAATGGAGAGTTCCTGGTAGAGCCTCTACGCATACTTGATCGGAGGGAAATTGAACTCCGCAAATGAGTAGTCGTTCAGGTGAAAGTGCAGTGGAAGCACTTTGGACCAGACGAAACTACCTGGGAGGAAGAAAAATTTATGCAGGAAGCATACCCCGAACTCTTTTCAGAGAGGGGCTGAAACACCGAGGACGGTGTTACTTCCAGGGGGGGAAGCTGTGACACCCTCATTAAAAGACAATTAGTTACATTTAGTTACATTTAGTTAAAAGACTTTTGTTTAATTATTTGTTTAAGTTTTATTTTCTTCTATTATTCTGAACAAGGAAAAACGTAATGATAATTGCTCATGACATAAGTATTAATTTTATTATTAAGTTAAAGATGAAAACTGAAAAAGAAAAACCCTTGGACTGTTGGTGAACTTGCTAAGAATAGGGGTGGTTGGGAACAGTTGGGAAACAGTTACCTACGCTCTGGAATAAAGAGGAATTCCAGAAGAAGGGTAGGGGTTCTGTGCATTGGGAATCTGAGGGTGAAGAATTTCTAGCGCTGGGTGGAAAGAACTAGTTGAAATTAACTTCTGTAACCCTTATGATTCAATATTTTGTCCTGTGACTGGAGTGGCCATCCTGAGGTCACAGCAGAAGTAAATCTATCCACTGTTACCCGTGGCACTGACCTAATTCTAGAGCTTGGGGGCAAGAGTAGGACGTCATTGCCTCTCTTGGAAGGTTGGGAGGACCACAGTCAGAAAGGGATTTGTTCTGGAAACAGATAAGTACCTAAAACCTGGAATTCAGTAAATCACAGTTTGGTTGTTTACTTTTTTACTCAGATATTGTTTTCCAGTTGTTAGATAGTTTAAAAGAAAGAGATTGTAATATGAATTCCACTGAATGCATAATAATACACTGCATGTATGCTCACGGTGTGAAAGTTGTTACGTGCATGGACACAGTAAAATACAGGTAGTTGTTGGTATCCTGTTCTTGTAAAAGTAGAATTATGACTGACAATTTATGTAAGAATGCAAAGTAGATTAACTTAGAAGTTCAATGGAACAGCAACACCGTTATGATGATTTCTTTATTTCCTGGAAAAGTTTAAATGAATGATTCGAACCAGAGAAATAGTAAATACAGTTATCAGAAGAAGAACACTCTGAAAATTGATTGATATGGATTATTGTTTAATTATAAGAAACTTTTAAGTGTTTTAGAACAATCTTTGTAACGTAATGAGAAAAACCCTATTCCACATCAAATGACAGATACGAGGCTGCTACTCGTATACATGTAATATATGTAAACATGTGCCATAAAAGATGGAACTCAAAGGACAAAAAACACTGTGTTACTGTTGTAACCGAGTGTTAATCTTAAGAACTGAAAACATGGAAAAACGAACCTGTGAATTTAAAATGGGAAT
The DNA here is from genome assembly GCA_034641835.2 of Pinus albicaulis. NCBI lineage: Eukaryota > Viridiplantae > Streptophyta > Pinopsida > Pinales > Pinaceae > Pinus > Pinus albicaulis. Next base: position 456,102,306 of record CM076570.1, on the reverse strand, counting down.
GATAGAACCATTCTGTCCCTGTTCAGGGGTTTGCATTTGACATGAACATTAAACCACCAGTTGAGCAGAACTGGTAAAAACATAAAACCCTATGCTAAGTCTGAGGGTAAATAACGAAATCATAAGAAGTGAAATGGCTGTAAATAGTTACAAAGAGGAACTGCGTATACTTTAACGAATGGATGAGATTGATAGCGCACATCACGATGGATTACATACTCGTATGCTTAAAAAATAGAAAGGAAATCTAATTTACACTTAAGCACCATACCGTATCATCGCCATGAAATCTGAGAACATCAAAATATGAATGGAAAAACAGGAAAAACCCCAAACGGACATTGTAGGGTAATCATGAATTTAAACGAAGATACCAATTCTGGAGGAAACCAAATTTCCGTAAGCAAAGCCAGACAGGAAGAAAATTAAAGTTATAGCGCAGATAATCTTACACAAGGAAAAACATTGAGATTGTAATTATGTCTGTGTTCAAGCTTTTACATAAGAAAAACTGGAAAGCGTGAGGGGTAAAAACCCCCAATTAAAAACAGTTAAACCATTTTACAAGTCTGGCACAATAAGTTAATTCTGCCATGAAACAAGGTCGATAGACGGAAGGATTGAGTATTACTCATCGGCAAGAACTGCCAGTCCTATCGGTTACCATTGAAACAACTTATAGATAAATTGTTCTAATACACCATACGCTCGGCAAGCTATCTAATAGCAAACGGAGGTAATTAAAGCTAGAGTTCGTAAACAGGTCAGGTGCCATTACAAGCCTACAGGCCTTAGCAGTTAAATATTGACCTGGGTACCTGCAGGTGGGAGGAGAAACTTATTAAAAACTGGTTGGAACTTGAAAAACCTGGGAAACCAGACTTGAGTCGTAGCAAAAACCTGCAAAAACAAATGGTAGCGTGTTAGTTAACCGAGAAGGAACTTTAGTTGCATGGACGAAAGAAGTAAGGCATATCGTGAAGTAGGCATTTCTGGTTACCTGTAAAATAGGGGTTTAACTCCCATGTTCGCGCCAAACCTGTAGATAAACATGTGTCGAGATGTAAGTGTAAACCCTGAGCGGGGTAGGCCCGAGGATCCTTGCTGATAGAGAAGAAAACCTAGAAAAACAGGAAACTCAAATAACAGGGATTTTAGACTTGTTCCTTACCTAAAAACTCCAGCGAGAAGACGCGGAGGAAAGAATCCGTGGGCAGAACAGGAGGCGACCACACCTTGGCGTTTCGGAAACCATGCAGCCTGTTGAGCATCGGTACAATAGTATTGGTAAGTAGGGTATCAACCTGGAAGTGTTTTATTAGAATCTTCGTGGAGTCATGCACTGAAAAAACACTGAGTTGCAGGTCGAGCTAGCTTACCATTTTCCAGAAGATTTCTTGCGGGACGAAACCCTGTCTACATTGTTGCGAAGAAGGAGCGGCACAATGACCTGCCGATCGTTCGACAGGTGAACTACAGCGGAAATTTTTCCCTTTGCAACAACCGAGAATTGTTAAACCATAATGTCACCTGTCATGCGAAGTAATTAGCCTGTACAGCTAACGCATAGAGACCGAGGCATATGCCTTGGGTGGAGAGCAGAACGACAAGTGGCAAAACCTACAGACCAGCGGGACGGATAACATGAAAGTCCGGAGAACTCGAAAACTCCAGCATTCAATGCTCACACAGAATCGACCTGAGGAATGTTAAGTCGCGATGATTGAGTTTTGGATAAACTAGAATATGCGGATATGGCATTGTCATGATTTTTAAGTGCCACATATACTTTTCTGTCAGTCTAGTTGTGCGAAAATTGTAATGTTGCTATATATATTATCCTGCCAGCGCATAGATGCGTTAATAACCATTTTTATGTTTTGCATAGTTATTAAATTTTGTTACTGTGCAAAATTTTTTTTTAGTGTGTGTGACAAAAAATATAAATAAAAGAAAATGAGTTTTACCTGAAATGACCAATAGATTAAATCAATTTTGAATTTGAAATTAAAATAATAATAAAATTGATTTACTTCATTATGAAATAATAAATAAATAATTTAACATATAACTAAAAATAAAAAAATAAAAAATAAAATGTTCAACCTATAAAACTATAACCATAAAACGACTCTTACAACATTACATACTAAATTCACTAAACAAAATCATCTATTACATTCGCCCACTTCCATGGATTTCCCTTCTACCCATCCATCTTAGGTTCTACGGTATAAGATTCCTATCTCTTACAACAAAATGAAAAACGGTCGAACAACACCAACAAAATTTAATTAAAAATTAAAAAACTCTCAAATAAGGTAGTCACGGTAAAAATGTAAAATGTTAAGTGACGCAACACTAGTGCATAAAATCACCCAACCCACAACTACGTAACCTTGCTTTGATAATCATATTTTGTGAGATTTAATGAAACAGATTTTATATAAGTATTTGCCGGGTTCACCCCATCTTCTATGGGATTAGCGATTTACCTGAAAGTAGGGAAAAATAAAGCGAAGTGCTGTAAATGATGGAAATTTCTGATAATTTCGAACAAAACAGAAGAAGCAAAGTTCCTCAACTCAACACAAAGAAATGAGAGAAATCTGGACAAAGAAGGGTTCACCCCATCTTCTATGGGATTAGCGATTTACCTGAAAGTAGGGAAAAATAAAGCGAAGTGCTGTAAATGATGGAAATTTTTGATAATTTCGAACAAAACAGATGAAGCAAAGTTCCTCAACTCAACACAAAGAAATGAGAGAAATCTGGACAAAGAAGATGGAGAAAAGCTCTGTTTTTATTAACCATAAAAATGACAATAAAAATTACAAACTTCTTCAGAACTACAGTTTTGGGATAATCAAAAGCTCCATACTCTATTTTTACAAACTCAGTTTTTTAACACAGATTCGTGTTTCAGCAATAGGCAGACAGTTGCTGAAACTCCACACAGTCTGTTGCTGAAACACACAGACAGTTGCTGAAACTGCCTGTAGAATGCATTGCTGCTCCAAAACACAACGACTCTGTTTTTCCCTTGTTTTTCCTGCTCTGCCTTCTTCTCTGTCTTTTTATATTTCTCAAACTCTCTAACATCAAAATGAACTGCTGTTCATTACATTTATAAGTGAAAAACATATTTGACTTATAATATTTAAAAATACAAAATATCTTCTAATCTTATCTGCGTATTGAATGCACAGGAAGCGATGGGAGTTAACGTGCTAGCTTTTGGAAAAATGAAGTCGGCTGTCTGCCGGCTCAATAACTTCTGAAAATTTAATGCTTGACTTTCAGGCATCCGCCTTGCTGAAATATCTGCAGCAATCAGATTTTCTGTCCAGTTGTTTTATGTTGCAGTTGGAATTAAATTCCAACACTCCCCCTTAATTTCAACTGCTGGGTTTTTCTGCATACCCAGGAATTTCCTGAAATGATCAAAGATTTTCTTTCCCAATGGTTTTGTCAAGATGTCAGCAAACTGCTCATCTGTTCTGCAGTGCTGCAAAAAAATCTCACCATTGTTAACCAATTCACGTATGAAGTGAAACTTGGTGTCTATATGCTTTGTCCTTTTATGAAAAATAGAGTTTTTAGACAATGCTATTGCTGAGCTATTGTCACAGTAAATGGTAGTGCCCTTTTATTGTTCATGACACAAATCTCTGAGAACTCTTCTTAGCCATACTGCTTGGCATGCTGCTGCTGTTACTGCCACATGCTCTGCCTCTGCTGTTGACAAAGCCACAATTGGTTGCTTCTTGGAAGCCCATGAGATGGCTCCCGATCCCATATGAAACACATATCTCGATGTGCTTTTCCTATCATCAACACTTCCAGCCCAATCACTGTCAGTGTAACCTGTCAACTTGAAACTTTCAGAAGAGGAGTAAAGTATACCAAACCCCTTCGTTCCATTCACATACCTTAGAATCCTCTTGGCTGTCTGCCAATCAGTCTCTTTTGGTCTTTCCATAAATGTGGAGATTAAACTCACAGCGTGCATAATGTCCGGCCTAGTTGCAGTCAAGTACATGAGGCTTCCAACTATGCTCTTGTACAATTTTGGATCAAAATCCTTGCTGCTGTCTTCTTTGGTCAATTTCAACCCCATTACAGTTGGAGTCACAGCTGCCTTGCTGTTCTGCATGTTAAATCTCTTCAACACAACTTCTACATATTTAACTTGGGAAATGAAAACACCATTTTCACTTTGGTCTACTTCAATTCCAAGAAAATATCTTAAGAAGCCCAAGTCAGTCATTTCAAATTCACTTTTCATGACTGCTTTAAAATCAGCAATGAGAGAAACATCATTGCTAGTAAAGATTAAATCATCTACATATAAAACAACAATAAGAATCTTACCGTCATTCTCCTTTATGTAGAGTGTGGGTTCACCATCACACTTCTCAAACCCATTCTCAATCAAATAAGCATCTATTCTGCTGTACCATGCTCTTGGAGCTTGCTTGAGCCCATAAAGAGCCTTCTTTAGTTTGCAGACTTTATGCTCTTGGCCTTCAACTTCATAGCCTGGAGGTTGTTCAACATAAACCTCTTCTTTCAACACTCCATTCAGGAATGCAGATTTAACATCCATCTGATAAATCTTCCATTTGTGCTGTACCGCAATAGACAACACTGTTCTGACTGTTTCCATCCTTGCTACTGGTGCAAAGGTTTCATCATAGTCTTTTCCTTGTTGCTGCTTGTAGCCTTTCACAACAAGTCTTGCTTTATGCCTGTCAATCTTGCCTTCGGCATTGCTTTTGGTCTTATAGACCCACTTAACTCCAATGGCATCTTTGCCTTTAGGGAGGTCCACTAACTCCCATGTTTTACTCTTCTCAATTGCACCAATTTCTTCATTCATTACTTCAATCCATTTATCTTCATTTACAGCATCTTCAAAATGAATTGGGTCATCAACATGACAATATAAAGCGAATAATGAATTCAGACCGGTATTATTACTTACCTCTCCTTGTTCATAAATCTCATTCAGATTTCTGAATCTTGGTCTTCTTGGTGTGCTTGGAGTTCCATCCAAACTTGAGGGTATTTCTGATCCCTGCGGTGTGCTTGGAGAAGCACTTCCTTGACTTCTCAAGGCTGTTCGAATTCCAGCTTGTGGTGTGGTTTGTTGTACTTGTTGTGGTGGAGGAGGAGCCACCAAAGAAGGGTTATTTGCTGCTGTCCCTTCCTCTTCTTCTTCGTGAGACACAATTGTCTTCACATTCACGGTCTTCTCTAAGCTTCCATCCCAAGCTTCATCTTCAATGAACTGCACATCTCTGCTTACTATCAATTTCTTGGTCAATGGATTATAGAGTTTGTATGCTTTTGACTCATCACAATAGCCAATAAAGACACACTTCTCCCCCTTATTGTCAAGCTTCTTCCTTAGCTGATCCGGTACATGTGCATATGCTACACAGCCGAATACTCTCATGTGAGTGACAGTTTGCTTTTGACCACTCCATGCTTCTTCTGGTATTTTGTTCATGACAGCTTTAGTTGGGCATCTATTCAAGATGTAAACTGCGCAAGTGACAGCTTCTGCCCAATACTCACGCGACAAGTGTTTTGCTTTCAGCATACTCCTGACCATGTCCAGAATGGTCCTATTCTTCCTTTCTGCAACACCGTTTTGCTAAGGTGTATACCTCGCAGTGAACTGCTTTTGTATGCCATTCTCTCTGCAAAAACGCAGAAAGTCCTTAGAGATGTACTCTCCACCTCTATCTATTCTGAGCACTTTGATATAATGCCCACACTGCTTCTCAACAAGAGTTTTGAAGTTGCAGAATTTCGCAAACACTTCACTCTTCTGTTTCAGCACATACACCCATTTCTTTCTGGTGTAATCATCAATGAAAGTTAAAACATATTTATTTCCGGCAAATGATGGTATTTGCATCGGTCCACACACATCAGAGTGAACAATTTCCAAGGGTGCTTTTGCCCTTATACTCTTTCCTGTTGGAAAGCTTTCTTTATGTTGCTTGCCCAAGATGCAGCCTTCACAAACGCTGTCCGATTTCTCAATCAATGGCAATCCCTTTACCATTCCCTTTCTGTGCAACAGATTCAAGCCTCCGAAATTGAGATGTCCAAATCTCAAGTGCCACAACCAATTTTCATCTTTCACTTGTTCTTGAAATACTTCTTGTGTTACAGCTGCAATAGTTCTACCTTCCTTCAAATCTGCCCTGAGTTTGAGAGGAAACATTCTATTGCTGGTCATCTACACCTGTGCAATGATCTTCTTACTTGGAGGTATGTCTTTGATTGTACACACATCATCTTTGAAGAACACATTGTAACCTTTGTTAATGAGCTGTCCAATGCTCAAAAGATTACATTTCAGACTAGGTACATAGTATACCTCTAGCACAATCATCTGTTCTCCATTTCTTGCTCGGATACTGACTCTGCCCTTACCCTTGACAGATATCTTACTATCAGTTCCTGTAGTTACCTCAGATTTCACATTTTCATCCAGATTGGCAAACATTGCAATATTTCCAGTCATGTGATTACTACAACCTGAGTCTAAGAACCAAAAATCTTCTTGTTTGTCTTGTGCAATGTTACATGCTAACAACACAATCTTTGGATTCTTATCTTCTTCATTTGCAAAATTAGCATTCTGCCTACTATTCATGTCATTTTGTTTTTTCCTACATTCATTGGCATAGTGCCCATATTTCTTACAATAATGACACTGGACTTGGGATTTGTCATACCTTTGTCCATGAGCTTGTTGTTTTCTTGAACCTTCATCTTTGTTCTGATTGCAGCTCCTTCCGCTTGTGCTTGCAGGATTATTTATGCCTTTGTTTTGGCTTCTTCCACGACCTCTGTTATTTTCTCTGCCTCGACCTTTTCCTTGGCCAAAAGACATCTGAGTCTTGAATGCTTGCTCAAAAGAGGAATTTGTTCCTCTACTCAGTCTGTGTTCATGAGACATAAGAGAAGCACTCAGTTCATCTACTGTGAACTGTGAGAGATCCTTTGTTTCTGTTATTGCTACCACAACAACTTCAAACCTTGAGGGTAAACTTCTCAAGATCTTCTCAACAATCCTTCTTTCTTCAAGAATTTCACCATGAGATCTAATCTGAGTTATCAACCTAATAACCTGAGTGAAGAAAGAATCTACTGTATCAGATTCCTTCACGCTGAGTGTTTCAAAGTCTCTCCTCAACATCTGCAACTTTGCAATCTTCACCTTCTCCATGCCTTGATAGGCAGTTTTGAGAATATCCCATGCCTCTTTGGATTTTGTTGCTGCTGCAATCCATGGGAAAACACTCTCATGTACTGATTAAAAGAGAAAAAAGAGGGCTTTGGCATCCTTCTTCTTGTCACTCTTCAACTGGTCTCTTTCTGCTACTGTCAAAGAAGCCAATGCTGTTGCATCTGCAGGTTCAGCATAACCAGTTTCAACCAGCTCCCATATTCCTTGAGAAGCAAACAATGCTTTCATTGTTATGGACCAATAACTGTGATTTTTCCCATTAAACTGTGGCAGTTGGGAAATTTTCAAACCAGTTCCAGCATCTGCCATCTTCACTGTAAAAGAAAAGAAAGGATACTGACTGTATAATAAAAACAAGCAAGAACTTTCTCTGCTGGAGAAATTTGCTCAATAAGCTTCTTACAGCTCCTGTAGTGGAAAAAACAAACTCTGTTTTTGTCTCACTGAGTGCCTAGACTAGCTCCGATACCATGATGGAAATTTCTGATAATTTCGAACAAAACAGAGGAAGCAAAGTTCCTCAACTCAACACAAAGAAATGAGAGAAATCTGGACAAAGAAGATGGAGAAAAGCTCTGTTTTTATTAACCATAAAAATGACAATAAAAATTACGAACTTCTTCAGAACTACAGTTCTGGAATAATCAAAAACTCCATACTATGTTTTTACAAACTCTGTTTTTTAACACAGATTCGTGTTTCAGCAATAGGCAGACAGTTGCTGAAACTCCACACAGTCTGTTGCTGAAAAACACAGACAGTTGCTGAAACTGCCTGTAGAATGCATTGCTGCTCCAAAACACAGCGACTCTGTTTTTCCTTTGTTTTTCCTGCTCTGCCTTCTTCTCTGTCTTTGTCTATTTCTCAAACTCTCTAACATCAAAACGAACTGCTGTTCATTACATTTATAAGTGAAAAACATAGTTGACTTATAATATTTAAAAATACAAAATATCTTCTAATCTTATTTGCGTATTGAATGCACAGGAAGCGGTGGGAGTTAACGTGCTGGCTTTTGGAAAAATGAAGTCGGCTGTCTGCCAGCTCAATAACTTCTGAAAATTTAATGCTTGACTTTCAGGCATCCGCCTTGCTGAAATATCTGCAGCAATCAGATTTTCTGTCCAGCTGTTTTATTTTGCAGTTGGAATTAAATTCCAACAGTAAAAACCTTGATTCATTGAAATTGCAGGTACATGCGCCACCTTCACACAAAAAGTGAGCTCTCTCTTTCACCACCGTGGTGATATCATCTAGACACTCTCCTCAACAATTTCACTGACAAAACAGGTGAGAAAATACCTCATGTTCTCTATATCTTCCGAGAAACACAAATAAGCGTTCCTCATCTTTTTTCCTGCAAATAATTTATGAGACAGAAACACCACTTGTGAGATTGATATAGACTTTATGAGACAGAAACACAACTTGTAAGAAGGTTATAATAGAAACCACAGCTCAAATAAACCCACACAAACCTGAGCTCCGAAAGCACAATCTGTGAGACGGTTACAGTAACCACAGCTCAAATAAACCCACACAAACCTGAGCTTCGAAGCTTCCTCTGTCATCTTATATCGACTTTTCTGCATGCCATCTTACCTTCGTTGTGACTGCAAACAAAGATTAAAAAAGATGCAAACAAAAGCATCTGTTGTCTCATCCTCTTCCTCGGCAGCGAACCTGTTGCAAATTGGAGTTTATTTCAAATCATTAGATAGGCCAAATCAATAATAAAAAATTCCCAATTAAATTAAGGAAAATTAGTTTGACCTGGAATGACCATCTCTATGAATTGAAATGCCCTTGGGTCTTAACAAAATAACAGTAAACCCTTGCAATTTGCTAGAGCTTCAATAATTGAAATGAGAAAGAACAATGTTTACAGTTTAACCTCTTCCAGAGTCATTTAATTTTTTTTAGCAAAAATTTGGGGAACAAATATCTCACCAAGTAGAAAATTACTGAATAACAGAGTTGGTATGAGAATTACCGAGGGAGCCGAGGCTAACGACATTCTCTGCTTAGGGAAGTAGTTATTATCTTTTAAAAAGTAAAATACCCTGAGAAAACAATGCAAGCACAAGACTAATAAAATGAAGAGAAACAAAAGGCTAACCCTCCGCCACTAAATCACACATCGCAGAAATACTTTAATCATCAATACCACTTCTAGCTAACCTTTAGCTTTCACAATCATTTTTAATGAAATTTTGCTGAACAGATTTCTAGGTCATATTTTACGCCCAATTAGCAAGACATTTCAAGTGGGTTAACCCAATATTCTACAGGGTTGGCGAATTACCAAATGGAGAGTAATGGGAATGACAGGATGGACTGAATCAGATGGAATCCCTGACATTGAACACCACTTTCCAAAATAAGAAAGAGAGGACCGCATGGACTCTTCTTCCTCTTGAACGCCAAAATAAAATCAACATTCTTCAACCTCTCTCCCACAACTCGCCCTGCGCATCCTGCACACCATTTATAAGAAGGAGAGAAACACAAAATCGCCAGCTCAAATAAAACCAAAACAAACCTGAGCTCCGAAAGTTATACTGTTATCTACTTCCTCGATGTCTAACCCTCTTTTTACGTTGTTTTCATTCATTTATCAAAACCGATCAGCAAGCAACTGCAGAAGAATTTAAATTCTGAGGTAACACCATAAAACAAATATTAGGGCTCTTTATGCAGAGTCATATCTACAAGGCGCTAAACATTCAGTCCATGCTAATACTTGATTCTTAGTAAAAGCTATGAAAATAAATACATAAAGAAACGTACACATGTTCCTCCATTCAATTGGCTAATTTCACAGAAATCCAAAATCACTGGATATCTGCAGCAAAAGTAAAACAAAGCAAACATACTGTCGGGGTTAGCTGTTTACAGAAACCAAGAATGAAACAGATATAGACAGAATGTTTAATTCGATTCAAAGTTAAGAACGAGGCCGAGGGTTGTCTTCTTTCGATTCTATTCAAGGTTAAGAAATGAAGCCAAGGCCTGTGCCAATAAAAAACATTAAACCAATTATGGACTTACTTGCATGATGCTAAATAATTACCATTCTTCATTCTTAATCCTTAATGTCATCTCCCTAAATTCATTGTAAATCAAACCATTTACCAGACCACCTTTGACAGAGGAACATACATAGAAACAAACCAGTCTTCTCCGGTCATCTTCTTCCTCGCCTGGCAAACCCTCCTCTGTACCTGTTGCACATCAGAATTCATATTAGATCATGTTCAAATATCTCTATGCTTACCCGGCAGCATCCAACGAAAAACATACCTGCTAGTCAATTCATAGAAATCGAAGATAATGTGTTTCATCTTCTCCTCTAGTCAATAAAATCCAGAACAAACAATGTAATTTCGGAAGAAAAAAATAAAAGGAAAGAAAGATCAACAAAAACAACCACTCATTGTAATCCAAACAAATGGGAAAAACAACTGAAAAATGGTTGTAGATTAACACAACATGCATGGCCATGCAATATGGACAAGAAAAGAGCCAATCCAAACCAATGCAATTCACAGTAGAGAAGAAGATGAAACGGAAGTGAGAGCATGTTGGTCTGAGAATGCTTTTATACATCATCTCCCTCTTTTCAAACGGTAACAAGCGAACTGAGAGCTTTTAAGTAGAGAGCGGATAGGAATTTGAAAACCACACCACTCCTAACCACCTGTATTAGTGCTTTTTTCAGACTCTTTGAACAGAAACTGGTTTTTTTTAGAATTTTAATGTGACTGGCGTAACGGCTAATTAACCCGTAAAATTCCATCCTTACCGGGCATTCCATGAAATTCCATTAAAATTTGAATTGGCTCCCTACAAAGTTCAGTCATGAAAATATTTTCACGTGAGCCATTCCTTTTAGATTTTAATGTAAAATTCACTATTTTAAATTTTTGAGTTTTTAATATTTAAAATTTATATTTTAAATAATAATATTTGAGATACAAAGCGTTCAAATTTCATTTTATATTAGTCTATATATTATCACTATTATCTTCATTAATTCATAATAGAAAAGTGAAGTAAATAAAGTTTTTATTAAATTGCTTTCATATATAGGAGTCGTCTAACGAGCCGGAGGAATTGCCTGGACGGTTAAAATTGGCCAGAATTCGGGCCAAAAAAATTGAAAAAATCTTGCAGAAACAGTGTTTGAATCATGATTTTGACATTGGAAATGGATTCAGCACCATCAAAAACCTGTAGGACACCCAAAATATTAAACTTTGATAGTTATAACATGGATTCAGAAAAATTCCTGCCGGATTTTCTGAAAATCTTATCGGAGTTTTCATGATTTTCAGGGCGATTCTTCTCGCTAGTTAGACTAACCTTGATTTTCTTCTTATTTAAATAGAAAATTTTAAATTATATTTTATTTCCTACTATTGGCTATTCCGTTTGCCAACTGACCTCCTGTCACGAGACACGCGTTCGATCTTGGGAATTCATCCGGATCAAGCTCCGATATTCGAACCAAATGGACGTGAGAACCCTTCAAGTGGGCTGGCCCATAGTCCATTACATCGAAAAGTAAAAAACAAGAACATAGACAACATTTATCTCCTCATTTATTGAAGCGCCATTAATGTCATCGTATGGAACATAGAGGTTAGTTGTGTAAAATCGCTTTAGTTTTTTTTAAATTTTTTTAACTGATTAAAAATATTTAATTAAATCAAAAATAATATTTTTGAGTATACATCAATCATATTTATTAATATAGTTGTAATAGTTGATTAAAAGTATTTAATTTGAAAGTTTTTCAAAAAATAATATAATTAATTTTGTAAATATATTTATTTTATGATATATAGTTAAAATTTTAAAAAAATTATGTTACCGACAAATAAGTGTTGGATTGTTGCGCTGCTGCCCTCGACCTAGACTACGTCGCCCTTGCTGTGTGTTTCAGCGTTTTAGCTTGCTGCAGCTCCCATGGACGCTGGTGGGGGCGCCGACCCTCCTCCCCCCCAGCCAGATCTCGTTGCCTTTAAGAAACTAGTAGCTTGTTCTTCCAAAAGACCTCTCACAGAGAATCAACAGAAGTTTGTCAAAAAACTAGATTGCATTCCCTCAGTTGAGCTGCCAGTGGATGAAACATAGAGATCGGCCCTAAATCTGGCAAATAGAGGCCTCATTGGCTAGTTTATAGGCCTCTGGCCCTCCCCCAAAGTTGTGGAGGCGTGGGTTCAGAGAAATTGGTTTCCACTAATCTCTAACGGGATCAAGAGCCATTTTGTAGGGAAAGGGTTCTTTGTTTCCATATTCGAAAATGCAGAAGATAAAAACCTCATTTTCAAAAACAGCCCATACTTCATGGGACCTCAAGGGTTATATCTGAATAAATGGACTCCTGACTTCGAACCAGCTCAAGATGTGCCCTCCGTGGCCCCAGTATGGGTTTTCCTACCACATCTTCCACTGCACTGCTGGAACCAGAAATCCCTGCAAACCATCGGCAACACACTCGAAAAGTATATAGATCAAGCAGTAAGGAAAGATCAGTTCTCATGTGCACTGATCTATGTGGAGGTGGATCTGGAAGTAGGGTTACTAGAAGCAATAAATCTAATCGTTGCAGACTGGATGCACATCTAGGAACTAGACTATGAACAACTACCATTCAAGTGTCGACACTGCCACGGATAAGGGAACTTCACAAGGCACTTCAAAAAAAAGATCTCGAAAGAAAGTGAGAATGGGAAAGCAGACCAATGGATGAAAGTGCATAAAGCAGGGACAGCAAAGACCCAAGGTAAAGGTCCAATAAAAGAAATCACAACCACGCATGCTGGACAAGATCAAGGAGAAGGGATCATCAACCCAACATCGACAACAAGAAACCAAATCTCAGAGACCGCAAAAGATGTAGCAGCAGAAGAAACAAATAAAGACAGTAGTGAGCAATTGAAGCTTCCCTCCAACGGAAAACAAATTGAGGAACAAGGGAAAATAGCAACAATCCTTGAAGTCTCCTCCTCCCCCTCATATGAAAATATAGCTAGGAAAAAATTCATTGACTCGCCAAGCTCCTCGGACGATGAGATCCTTGAAAGACCTGCAAAAAGAGCAGGAAGAAAGTCCCACAGAAAAGCGAGAGAGGAAGAAGCAGAAAGACAAAAGACCCAAGGAAGCCAACCTACTATAGAAATTTCAATCGAAAGGAGCACCAGGAAAAGGCCTCCAAAGGGAGGAGCTCCTAACACCCCCAGCAGTAAGTAATGCGAATCATCTCTTGGAACTGTAGAGGATTGGGAAACCCATCAAAAATTGAAGCGGTCAAGGGCCTAATGAAAACGAAACCAGCAGATATCCTCATGCTCCAAGAGACAAAAATCGAAGGGAAGCCCTCCTAGAGATCAAAAGAAAGAAATGGCAAAAGAATGCAGGGAAAGCAGTAAGTGCAAGGGGATCCTTATGAGGAATAGCCACCCTCTGGAAGGAAGATCAGTTCAGGCTAGTTAGCTCCTACACCACCCAGCACTGGAGCTACACCGAGTTGAAACACATAGAAAGTAAGTTAACCTTTGTTCTCTTTAATTTATATGTCCCAGTTGTGTATGCAGAAAAGAAAGAGTGCTAGCAAACATTAAATGAATTCCTTGAAATGAATTCTCCGAACAATATTATCATTGATGGAGATCTCAATATAGTGATGAATGTAAAAGAAAAAAGAGGAGGAAGAAGCAATAAAGACCAAATGATACATGTGGTAGAAGATATAATGCTGCAGTGAGATTTAATGGACATTAAACCAAAGAAAGGGTTATATACTTGGACCAACAACATGACAGGGGATGATCACATCTCGGCTCACAAACCCATCCTCCTCTTGCTGGAAGAGGGAGAAAATTTGCGACCCATCCCCTTCAGATTTAGTCCCTTATGGTGTGAAAAAAGTGGATTTACTGAGAGAGTCTGAATGCCTTGGTCCACCACGGTTAGTGGCTCCCCCAGCTATGTTTGGGAATAAAGTCTAAAATATACAAACAAGGCTCTTAAGGAATGGAGCAAACTACCAGCAATCACCCCCAATAGTCAAAGAAAGGAAGCAGTGTAGCAATTGGGAAACCTTCAAAGTGAAATGGACATCATAGACATAACAAAAAAATAACTAGGCAGAGAGCAAGCAGATCAATGCAATTCCTTTCGAGCCTTTCGAAATGAAGAATAATACTGGAGGCTAAAGTCCTGCAGCCTCTGGCTAGAATCTGGTGATAGGAACACCTCCCACTTTCATCGCCAGTTCAAATCCCGGCTATCCCATAACCACATCTTGGACATCACAACCTTAGAAGGGATAATCTGCAAAGGAGTATATCAAATAAAAGAAGTCGTTGCCTCCCACTTCCAAAACCTTTAAAACAAAGGAGCTGAAGGCAGCGATGAGGACATCACTGAATTTCTTAACAACATCCCCTCCTTGGTTAATAAGGAGGACAATTCAGTCCTCATGAATCAAATCAAAGAGGAGGACATAAGAAAAATCATCTGGTCTATGGAACCAGATAAAGCTCTCGGGTTGGATGGGTTTACTATTCACTTTTATAGGATATGATGGGAGATAATTAAATCAGACCTGGTTAGGATGATCAAAGGATTCCTTCAAAAAGAAAAAATGAGGGGCAGCACCAATTCTACTTTTTTAGCTCTAATTCTGAAAGAATCAAACCCTAGCTCCTTTGATAGGTTCAGGCCTATCTCTCTATGTAACGTCTCACATAAGATCATAGCAAAACTCCTTGCCAACAGAATAAAGCCTCTTCTGGGCAAGCTTATTTCCAACTCATAAGGAGGCTTTGTTAAAGGAAGACACATTCTGGATAACGTAATTCAAGTACAGGAAACCATGCACTCCAGCAACCTTAGAAAAGAGAAAGGCATGTTGGTCAAGTTGGATATGGCCAATGCCTTCCACGGGTAAATTTTTCATTCCTCTACAAAGTTCTACAATCCTTTGGATTCTCGCAAGAATTCATCAATTTAATTAAAGCATGCACCAGCAGACCTTGGATTGCCCCCTTGGTAAATGGGAGGCCAAATAGCTACTTCCAAGCAATGAGGGAGCTGAGGCAAGGATGCCCCCTCTCTCCATTCCTATACATTATCTTGGCAGATAATCTGAGCAGAAAATTGGACAAGGACAAGGAAGATGGAGCAGCTCCATGACTGAGAATAATGGAAAATCTAGACCCAATAAACCACACTCTTTTTGCTGATGACTCCCTCATGCTGGGAGGAGCCTCCTCTAGAATTGCCTCAGTGTTCAAAGTCACCCTCCAGGCTTACTGCAGAGTCTATGGTGCTTTGATCAATGACAGGAAAAGTGTTGTTTACAGTTGGAATTTGGAAGAGACTGAGGTGCAAAAAGTAGCCCGAATTCTGGGATTCAATGGATACTCCAGATGGGATAAGATCAGCTATCTTGGCTTGCCTCTCACACTAGGCATTAACAGGTCTACTATGTGGGAGGGAGTGATTAACAAACTCAAAGGAAAAATCGAAGCTTGGGGAGCCTAGTGACTAACGTATGGAGGCAAGTTAACTCTGATTAAATCAGTCCTTTCATCTCTACTGATCTACCAAGCTTCATACCTTTTGGCCCCCAAATCGATCACAGGGCAGATAAACAAGCTCATTCGAGATTTCTTGTGGTACGGTGGTAGAGGAAATCAATGCAAGATGCATTTGATAAAATGGGATACAGTCAAGCGCTCCATGAGAGAGGGCGGTCTCCAAATTAGAGACTTGGAGCAGGCAAACACCTCACTAGGATGTAAGCTATTGTGGCAAATGCACAATGATATCTCTCATCCTACCAATCGCACCTTCAGACATAAATACGTCCCAGTTGTGACATTAAGGAATCTACAGGAAACCAATAGTAAAAAATCCACGTAGCTGTGGAGTCTATGCAATAAAGGAATTCGATTCTTCTGTCAGAATTTATACCGCATTCCAGAGAACAGTAGAAAAGTTAAAATCTGGACAGATCAGATAATGGGACATGCTCCGCTCGAAAACAACGCCACCCTTGGAGAAATCTGCGAGCTGATGAAGAGCAGAAGCATAAAAATGTTGTTCAACATCTCCGAATGGGACGCAGATGGTAATTGGGCTTCCTGGAAAGTCAATTCCGTCCCAGGAAATCTCATCCATCAAGCAGAAAAGCTCAAGCTCGAGCTCAAGGACACTGCCCCAGTGCATAAAAATGTCGAAGATAAGGGGTTGGGGTCCCTCTGGAATTTATACAATGGCCAAAGGATATGCTCTTCAGCAATCACAGCGCGGTAGCCATCTCCCTGCAAGTCTGTGGGTTCAGGTATGGGATAAAATGGCTCTACGAAAAATAAATTTCTTTTTTTGGACTCTCATGCACAAAAATATATTGACAGGAGAAAATTTACTGAAAAGAAGCATAGTTGGGCCTCACAGATGTGCTCTCTGCAAGCAAGCATTGGAAACCAATGACCACCTGTTCGTGGACTATCTCTTTGCCATTAAATTCTAGACACTCACCCTCCATAGCCTCAACAATGCAGTCCCCTCCAAAATCTCAGTTCCTGAATTCTACCAAACATGGAAGGACCGTTAACCTCTTACCCTCAATAACAAATCCATTTGGGCCCAGATCTAAATCACCATACCCAAGTATGTTTGTTGGAAACTTTGGCTCGCCAGGAATGAACAGATTTTTAACAATATTGCCTTGACCCCCATCAACGTAGCTGCAAAAGAAAAATGCCTCCTATTTGAAACTCTGAGCAACCAAGTCCTTAAACCTAAATCTTCATTACATTCTGAATAAAAAAGATGGTTCGGGACCTATGTTTTTAGACATAGGAATCAAAGCCCAACAATACCTCAACACAATGCAAAATGGAGATTAAGAGATAAGGATGAAATCTTCCAACGGTAGTGGAGGAAGCAAGAGAAAGAAACGGTCTTCTTCGATGGAGGATCCAAGGGCAATCCTGGGACTGCGGGTGCTGGAGGCCTGCTATATACTCCGGATGGGAATACAAGATAGACCATGACTAAAGTTACTAGAGGCCTGCCCAAAGTTGCATACCATAACTAAAATTCACATTGTAAAAGAAAATTGTCAATAGTTTGTACTAAAGTTTGCTTAGGCCTTGGCCCAACCTGATTTTCACTATCAACAAAAACACATAACCATTTTACTTAAAAAAAAAATAAAAAAATTTAAAAACAAAAAATAAATAAATTAATCATAGAAATTTATTTACATTTTATTATGAAACTTTTTAATTTACAATAAATAAGTTATGTTATAATACCATAATGTAACAATACTATACATCCAAAAATCTATAACTCATTTTATAACTAAAATATTTTATATATATTTTATTTTAATTTTATTTTATAATTTTTTTAATTAAATTGAAAAATATAATTAAAAAATATAATTATCTTTAAAATAAAATTCAATTTTTTATTTTTAAATAATATTAAAAATATTCTAAAAATATTTTATAAAATTAAATCTCCTTAATCATCTAAGGATATTTCAATTAAAATTTTAAAAATCTCATTTCAAAATAAAATAAAAACCTATCTGCATTTTACATAATAAAATACTCCAACTAAACGAAAGACCTAAACCCTTTACACACTTAATAATCTCTGCCAAAACCCTCATCGGGACAACGGGAGAACTTAAAAAGCAAGGAGGTTCTTTCCCTTTCCGCACCCCTGCCTACTAATCTTGAGACTTGCTTAGACTCGAGAGGAACTTTGATTTACATGAAATAATATGATATTTATGTTTCATAATAATATTTTAAGATGCTAAATTTTATATTTCAAATTACATGGTTTTCCATTTATTTATTTTTAATTTATTAAGTTTCTTTTGTTTATTTATTTTAAATTTATTAATTTTTAAATGTTATATGGATAGGATATCACAAATTATATATATATATATATAGATTTCATTTTATTTCATTTAAAATGGAATGGCTTTTTTCAAAATAATGTTTTTTTGTTAATTTATTTTTTAAAATTTGAGTTTAAGTTGTTTAATATATAGAATTCAAGTTGTCTAAAAAAAATCAGACTAAATCTATTTATAAATTCAAAAATATATTTAAAATAATAAAAAATTATATTCTTGTTTAAATTTATATGGTCAAATTTAGATGAAAAAAATTATCTCTTTTACTAGTCTTTTGTAAATATCACTAAATTGTGAATATAAAAACTATTTTTTAAGTTTGCTTCTCCTACACACTAACAACATTATTAAACAAAAACCTATTGTCATAATTTTATCACTATTACTTTTGTAATTGTAGATAATACTCTATATTTATAGTTATGATATACAATAAATTTGTTTTGCAATAATAAATTATTAATATAATTTCTATATTGAAATAATTATTAAATTAAACCATTTTTATAATTAAAAGTGTTAAAATTGTATTTTGTAAAATTATGATAAAATTTACAAATTTAAATTAGTTAATTAAAAATGTTAGGAAATGCAAAATTGAATCTATAATATGCAACATTTCATTTTACTAAAAATAACCTATAAAGGAACTCAAAAAGGTGTCAAAAAGGAAATATGTAGTTGTGTCAAACCACATATTTAAACATAGGTGTAATGTATTAATTTATTATCCTCTACATGTTTTCTACATATTCTTTGTATATGATTTCCTATGATAAGTGTAGGTTTCATATGAAAATGTACATGCCACTTATATATCTATCTATCTATCTATCTATCTATCTATATATATATATAATTGTTAATTGGGTCTAGCTCAAGTGATTGAAAGGAGAATTGTTATCCTCCCCATCCAAGTTCAATTCTTGCATGTGATATGTTGAACTCTTAATGAGTATATTGTTGTTTGAGCTATGTTGATGCCTATAAAATGAGTGGGAGTAAAGAGAGCCTCGCAACAATGTAGATGAAAATGATAAAAGAGAATGGGCATGAGTGAAAGGAGTCTAGCACCTTACATATTTGTCTATATAGTTCCTTTTTACTCATCGCTCTAAGACCATTTCATTTTATCCTTCTCGTCTACATTATTGCTAAGTTATCTTTACTCCCAATCATTACTACATGAAATGAGCCTAGGAACCCTTGGGGATACCCCACTCAACTAAAGAATTTCCTAAGTCTAAATTGAAGAGGAAGGATGATGCATCACACGAATATGGTCACCCATAAGGCATATAGGCATTGGATAAGGGGTTTCCAAAGTTGGGTGTCAATAACGTGATAGTGGCCAACATCTTGAATTATATACGGTGCTAGTTTCTGTGGTAACATTTTCGTGTTGTGTTGGGAACAAATTCCATTTCTTAGAATACATCTTGTGGATTAATTACACAGCCTTGGCTAAGGGTACTCATTGAATATGTTTTAATCTTGGTGACTCCATTGAGGGAAGAAACCCTTTTCCCTAGTGCAAATTTGAAGACTAGTTATTTGTTGGGTGAGGCAAACAACTTATGTAGGTGTCAAATTCACCCTGGAAACTCTACAAATTCTCTCTTTTGGTAGAGTACTTGTTATACAACCAACTCACAAAATAGAAGAAAAGATAAATCAACGACTTAAAATTATCCTCTTTGAGGGGGAAACCTCCTTAACATTACATAAATGAATAATTATTGGATGATTCAAATGAAAAAACCTCATTTCTATATATAGGAGTCCAAGGGGTCACAATATAATCATAGACAACATAATGTAAGTGCACAACAATAACAACTAAGTGGGCTTTTATGGGGCACAATAATAACAATATGGGGACTACATGGGCACAACAATAATAATAAGGGGGCTACACTAACAATAACAATAAGGGGATACACTAGTATTATAGGAACCTAACATGCCCCTCTCCTTCAAAAAAGTGTTTTCCTCAACACTTGAGTAGTTATGGATGCTTCTGTATACAATTATCATCCTCCCATGTGGAATCTTTAGCAGGTAAGTTCTCCCACTTGATGAGATACTCTGAAATTTATCGATTTTTTAGTTGTCAAGTTCTCGTTTCCATGACTGCCTCAGGTTCTAATATGATTTTTCCTTCCTCATCAAGTTTTGGAAATATTGTTTGAACTGGGATCTTGTCACCTTAAACCTTCTTTAAGCATGAAACATGGAAAAATGGGTGCACTCGAGAAGATGCAGGAAGCTCCAATTTGTATGCCATAGTACCAATATTTTTCAACACCTTGTAAGGACCATAGTACTTTGGTGATAATTTATTATAATTCTAGCTTGCTTGAGGGAAATTTGTTTGTATGGTTCTAGTAGTAAAAATACCCAGTCACCTACATCAGAAATTGTTTCGTTGCGATGATGATATTTCTATTGTTTCATTCGATTATGTGCCAAAGTGAGGTTATCATTCAAGAGTTGGGGAACTTGTTGTTGATGCTCAATGTGATCTTTCACTGCTTGAACCTTAGAATTTTCTATTAAAGATGATGTGATGGACAATGGAAGATATCCACAAAGTTCCATAAATGAGGTCATTTTTGTTGTAGTATGGAAGGATGTAACACCCTCCTCCCACATCTACCCAAGTAACTGGCCAGCCAGGGTAAACATGTGACAAAGAATTACTATGATCTGATTCAACCTCCTAGGTGACCTTAGGGAAGTGGAACCAATGGAAAGATACCAAACATACCTTCCACATCAGCAATATAACTCCCAGGATCCATCCCAACCACTTAGGAATTCAATGCCTGGGTCCCACTGAGGTTTTAGGCCTTCAAAGCCCTGGGCACTCCCATAGTATAGGCATGGGTGCATTTGGGAGGCTCTGGACACTCCCACAACATATGCATACATGCATCCAGGGACTTTTTCCCACAGACCTGTGCCAGCGTCCCTGGTATTTGAGCCACTTTTCCAGGCCCAGAGCCCAGGTCACGACCCATAACTCAATTATAAGTTTAGAAATGAAATATAACAACGAAACAGTGGTGCACAAACAAACATTCGAATAAGGACTTGATTGGACCCCTACTAGCCATGACATGCATTTCGTCAAACATGTCACAAGGATGAAATATACAGGTTTAAATAACATATATGAGCATAGGGGTATCATACTTATTTGAGAATCATTAAGAAGCATTGTTGCTACATCACATTAACTCCAATATATTCTATTTAGGCATAAATAAAATTTTCATTCAATTATGAATAGAAACAAGATGAGAGCCATACTTCATTGCCATCATAAAACTTAGTCACAACCAGCATCTAAGCAATAGAAATGACAAGCACATAAGAACCATATAATCCATAGAATAACAAGCATATTTACCCATGAATTTAAGGGGGAAAAGAGCTCTTAATTCCATAAGAAAAATGCAACCAAGTCTGGGACTTCCACGTTCCACCTGACCATAGACATGGTTGGGGAAATTATTACTTCAGCCAATCACCCTCATGCCATATTCTAGGCATGAATGTGGGATATCATAAACCAAATACATCAAAACCAAACCAGGGCTTCTAGAGGCCAAACCACCTCAACCCTCAATCAGGGATTCCACCTCACGATAAGACATCACAATTATCATGGATTGGTCTCTACCCAAGTTTTTACAGGGCTCCAAAGCATTTGTTCCAACTAGGGATTCCAGAACTAGTAACTCAACCCTAGTTGTTACAGGGCTTCCAGAGCGTTTTTCCAACCAAGGCTTCTAGGACTACTAACTCAACCCACATAGGGCTTCCAGAGCATTTGTCCAACCAAGGCTTCCAAGACTAGTAACTCAACCCAGAATTGTCCTTCGGGCTTCCATAGCATTTGTCCAGCCAAGGCTTCTAAGACTAGTAACTCAACCCATAGTTGATACTCGAACTTCTAGAGCATTTGTCCAACCAAGGCTTCTAGGAACTGATAACTCAACCCACAACTAAAGGAACATGAGAACCAACCAAAAAAGAAGAAATGAAACTGAACCCACAACACCATGGCTATCTAGGAAATGGAAAGGTTAGGAAAATCCACTATCAATCCAGGAAATCCTCCATGTCAATGCCATATCATGACCAAGAAACCACATGCATGTGTCATGCATGCCAAAACTGGAAAGGAAACCATCCATGCAACTAGATACCTACAAAGCAATCCATTCCATTTGTAGTC
Organism: Pinus albicaulis; assembly: GCA_034641835.2. Lineage (NCBI taxonomy): Eukaryota > Viridiplantae > Streptophyta > Pinopsida > Pinales > Pinaceae > Pinus > Pinus albicaulis. Next base: position 456,079,827 of record CM076570.1, on the reverse strand, counting down.
GTTGATCCCAGTGTCCTCTTATGCTTTCCTGCTTTTCCTTTTCCTTCTTGCTCCAAATAAAAAATATGCCACACTCCTGCAAGAGTGCTCCAAGAAAACTCTAAGTATTCAAGAAGATGAGAGAGAGAGAGAGAAAATAATGAGAGCCATCAGTGTGAGCAAAAGCTTGCCAAATGATCCTCATAAGCCTTTTTATCAATGAGGCCTCTATTTTCTTCAATTTCCATTATTTTCCTTCATTTTCCTCCTCACATGCAACCTGTCACCTTTCACCCCCATTTTCTCCTATTTTCCATTATTTTCATAAATAAATGCCAATAAATGCCTCATGCCTTTGTAATTTCCTTTGTCAATTTCCTTTAGCCATAATAAACCAAAATTAACACCCACTAGGATGTTTTTCCCAACATTCAGCATGGAACCATGGTTATTATTTTTCCTTTATTAACTTTTATTACATGAAATTTTCACCAGTGTTGTTACAGAACCCTCCCCCTTAGGGGAACGCTGTCCTCGATGTTCAATGACACCTACAAAAAAACAAACTGCTAAAAATAAAACATACTGACTATGGAGCTTTATAACACAGCTCATTGCAGTATTTACAATGACATCCATATATACAACCATATTGTCTATGGAGCTTTATAAATCTAGCTCTATACAATATTTACAATAATATACACATATGCACGTTTTCTCAATTAGAAAATAAAAGGATACAATGCTTGTATCAACAACAAGGGAATCCAAAGGCTCACACCTCCACCCTAAAAGTAATAATAGTATTCACCTCCTTCCCAGGAAGTCCAAAATCCACTGCCAAAGTCAAATATGCATCCAATGTCTAGCGCTACAATCCTTCGCCACTTGTCCTCTCAGTGAACAGTTATCGGGTTATTGTTCTAGGGCACACTCCCAATGTGCATCTGATTCCATCCGGAAATGCTAATGACCAAAACAAATCCATCCCCAACCTTCCCTTCTCTAATACACAGTCCCTTGGTAAATCCAATCACCCCTTCCATGCAATCACTCACCTTCAAAGTTCCCTGACATCCCCTATCTTGGGCGATCCATCCCTTGGCAAGGCTTCCTCGCATCGAAAGATACAAAAACGAAGGAATATACTTGCCTCAAAACCATCATACCTTTCATATCATGTTTCCCATGGTAATCAATGGACACTATTGCATATCGGCTTCATACAACAGCCCTGCTCTTGAAGTTATTTACCAACATACTGCTACCTGTTTCAATTCCTTTTGTTGTTTCTGCTAATGTTAGCAAACAGTGTCAACCACCAAACCGGGAATTTCTGTGCTTCCTGTACCAAGCACATAATTTCCATTAGATTCAAAATAAATTGAAATAAATTCACATCATACCTCATTGGTAGCTCATCAATAAGGTACACTTGAAATTTTGTTCACTTCTTATCACAACAAGGCAAACCAGTTGTTTGATCAAATCATTGTGTATAAACATATCACATCTAGTTAGCTCAAAACACAACCAATATAAATTAAAATCATGAATCGCATGAAATCACCGTAAACCATAATCATAAATCACATGTAACAATCATAAGTTAGAGTCACATATCACATGTATAACAAGACTGAAATAAAATATCGATATTTATCCTTCATTGATCCTTACTCCTGCCTTTGTTATTTTGTACACACACTGGATTGGTTGCCACACCTGGCAAGCACCCAATGCCTTTTCTCCTCTTCAATCACGTACACATACACATAGTGTACATCACAACACGCACACCCACATATGACATACAACACCTTACAATACATGCACTTACACCGACATATGGTACATACCTACACCTGGTGTATAATACAACACAATAAAATACATAGACCTACACCCAATGTATGACACAACACAATATATACACCTACGCCAAGTGTACGACACAGCACAATACATACACCTATACCCAGTATACAACACAATACATATATGTACATAAAGTACACCACAACGAATACACATGTCATGATACCACGACTACACCATGAACATACATAGTACCACATGCTCGCAACACAACATGCAAGACATGCACGCAATACTACATGTATACTAGTACCATATGCACAACATGAACAAAATACCACCTTTACACAACACTACCTGCACAACGTGTGCATAGCATCACCTGTACACAACACCACTTGCACAACATGTACACAATGCCACATGTACACGACACCACCTATACAACATGTACACGAAACCAAATGTACACAATGATACATGCACAACATGTACATGACACCACCTACACACAAGACCACATGTACAGCACGTACATAGCACAACATGCACACAACACCACAGTACAATCATGCACACAGCACCATATGTACATAGCACCATATGTACAACACACACACAACATGATATGTACATAGCACTACATATACAACATGTACATAACACCATATGTACACAACACTGCATATCCAACATGTACATAGCACCATATATACCTAGCATTGCATGTGCAATATACACACAACACCATATATACAATATACATACAAAATTATATGTACACAATGCTACATATGTTACATGTACACATCACCATAGGTACAATCACTGAATATATAACATGTGAAACATATACACAAAAATAATACTACACATCCATAGGCCACACACTAACTCCACAAAGCAACCTTTCTTCTAGTGTCTTTCCACTATCCATGCTTATCCTAGCATGACACAGATCACACTACTTTCACTTCTCTGATGTACCCCTCAACATTACCTATCCATAACATAAACATAGGAATAGTACAAGTGTATAACATTAAATCACATTCACCTGATACTTACCTCATTGATCTGTCAAGTCTACTCTGCCACTTCATTCCTCATAGTTAGGAAACTCTTCATATCATTCACCTGCATAAGCAATCATTCCTCCACAAGAATGATGCCTGAAAACCCTGTTAGATAGTGTTATAGATACATACATACACACATGTATAATCATTACCATAAAACAATCATCATCCTGTTAGAAAATGATATACATACACACATATACACATATAAACATTTAGGATAAAAAATATATACATATATAATATATCAACACCAACATAATCATGATCACATCATAATTACCAAATAGCATAAGGTCAAGGTTAAGAGAACTTCCTTTATCCGTGCACAATGTGCACAACATTGAGAACAATAGTTCCTAAAATAGCCAAGGGATATAACACCTCAAATCCATTTTCTTTACCTTTTATGTTACCTTTCTCATGTATGTACTGCCACCATCCATTTACCATAATAGACCCAACTATTCCAACTGAATATTATATTCTTACCTTCCGTTTTGCTTACTCATGCACCAAGCTTCATTCTTGTCTTTCATTACCTGTTGGGTACCACACAAATCTCCCTGAGCTCCATTACTTTCCTCTTTCCCAACCAATTCCCAAGACTCTAAAAACATAAAAGGCAAGAACAAGAGCAAGCAAGAAGAAGACCATGAAAACCAAAATAAATACGGCACCACATTGAAATGGCATGATCATACACTAGACATAAAAAAGTTGCAAATCAAGCGCAACAAACAACAAGAAACCAAAAGCACAAGACTGGAAACAAACACCATGATTCAATCCCCATGGGTTCCCAATGATTCTAAGGGAAAGCTCAACCCGAGCCTTTTCAAATATTTCATGGTGGTCTCTTTTTCCATGCAATCCCCTACATCATATCACCATAAACACATCATTTTCAGTGTATAATATAAATATACAATATACCAGTTACCTTACCTTGTTATGCCAAGCATGCCGACTTGTAACTAAACACACACATGTTAGTCACATGTTCCAAATATCAAGACAACGTATCTATTAATTTGGAATTAACATTTACCAAGTCTAAAAACCATGTCATAATAAAAAATCAACTCATAGCTATCAGTCATAATACATGCTACTACAACTATCACCTATTTACACTCAAGCACATATCAACTGTCTCAACACATACCTGTTATTAAAACCGTCTTAAAACAAGATCATTACTTCTTGAAATCTTATAGACACATGCTCATATCATGTAATTAATCAAACATTCAAACAAACTATAAATGTACCATGTTATATAAATAAACTAGACAACATAATAGACACCAAACACTCAACACCATATAAATGACATAATCAATCAATTTTAGCATCAAGTAGTTGATATAAGCAACCTCATACTTTAATGTATCTCAAGGGAGGCTATCTTGTCTGCACAATCATTCTAATTAGCACGATATAACTATAGAACATATCAACTCAATCATAAATAAGGTCATGATATCCATAACAATAAATAGCTAATAGGTTCACATCATAAACTCATCAACAATTGTCATTCATGCATAACAATCACATATGCACAATTAGTCTAGATTATTACAACCCAATATCACAAATATATCATCTCATACATGAATGTCGTTGTTAGGTCCCTATAATACTAGTGTAGCCCCTTATTTTTATTGTTAGTGTAGCCCCCTTATTGTTATTGTTGTGCCCATGTAGTCCCCATAGTGTTATTATTGTGCCCCATAGAAGCTCACCATTGTTATTGTTGTCCCCTTACATTATTTTTATTGTGCAAACTCTGATTATATTGGGACCCCTTAGAGTCCTATATATAGAAAGTAGGTTTTTGTCATTGTAATTATCCAAGAATTGTTAATTTATGTAATGTAAAGGAGGTTTCCCCCTTGAAGAGGCTGACATCTAAGTCGTTGATCTATTTTTTTTCTATTTTGTGAGGTATCAAATCTTGGGATTCTATGGTTTTGCTTCTTCAAACAAGACATCTTTGCATTTTCTCTATAACTGTTTTTCTACGAGGCTCCAAAAGCTTAAATGTTTACCACGTGGAGCAAAAATCTTGCTGACAATTGTGTAAAAATTTTAGATCTTGGTTCGCTATATTTTCAGATCTATGTGTTGAGATTCAACAAGATGATGAAGCTTAGTGAAAATCATTTACCTTCACTAAGTGGGCCCGTAGGCTATTTTTAGGTGTAAGTCTATTTTTAGACATGGTGATCATATTTCAAAATTTACAGGATGCTATTTGTGGATGGTTGGTCAAGTTGGAAAAATAGATGAAATTCTATTTTTAGAATATTGGGCGAAGTCTATTTATATATTGTCGATATAAAAATAGATGTGTCGATTATTATTAGCCCTTAATAATAATCAGACTCTAAATATCAACTTATTCTCTTGGAGCACTTTATTTTAGTATACAAATTTGGAAAATCAGTGGGTTGAAGGAATTAGGAAATTCCTATGGTTTATTAGTGGTTCATGCATGGAGGACTCAGTTAGAACTAAAGTGGCAAATTTATGACAGAGTTGGAAGAGTAGTTCATGGAGTTGTTATTCAATTTAACTCAGTTAATGGAGTTAAACTCAGTTGAGCTAGCTGTATCTAGTCTAATTGAATGATACACTAGTGAGAGTGGAGTTAATTAATTAGTTAATTAATTCACAAATAATAAATCACTAATCAACTTAACAAATACAACAGTTAACTACAGTGCATGTCAGTTCCAGTGGAGACCCAGTGGAGAGGTAGGTGAAAGGGTGAGATGGACTATCTGTTGTGACTATAGTGATGCATTGATTGCATCACACACACATTGGAGTTGCCAATGAGGATTGCGCAGTCAAGGCAAGGCCAATTTGAATCCATTCAGAGGTCTTCTTCAGCAGGGATTGCGCAGTGGAGGCAGGCTATCAGGTGGCAAGAAATTAGTGCATGGATTTGCAAATTTCTTCATGTTAGTGTGTGACGATTGATTGTACTGAGAGCTTGATGTACTAAGCTTTGTATGAGATTGTTACATGATCTCCATGATACATAATATGTGATAGTTGGGGTTTTTAGCTTCAATATTTCTCATTAAACAACTATGTTATGTGCGATTGTTTTTATTGCTTCATGTGTTTGCAATTGAGTTTAAATTTCCGCAAAAGATTAACAGTGGAAGGATTCTGTATTTAGCAAGAAGATAAATATTGTTAGATCAAGAGAATCTAGATATATACATGCATATGTTATATAATTTCTACATGGTATCAGAGCAGTGTTAATTCTTGAAGATTGCAATTGTGAAGAATTGTTGAGTTTGTGCTGGTGGACAATTCGAATTTGCTGCAGAAATTTCTTGGTGCGACAGTTGAATATTCATTGAAATGTATTTCAATGGGTTGCGATTGGAGTATGCCCTTGAGGATAGCTTGAATTACATAGCCTGGAAGGATAGGATGGAGGTGGCGCTGGAAGATAATGGACTAAAGGAGTTCATTGATAGCGATGTTCCTAAGCCTGGTTCTAGCGATGTTGCATTACTTGACGCATGGCAAAAGAAGGTAGCGAAGACAAGAAGAATTCTGTTGGAAGGTGTGAAGGACCATATTGTGTCCAGCCTTCATGGGAAAGAAACTCCATTTTCAATTTAGAAGGCTTTGACATATTTTTTCCAAAGAAGCAACGAACAGAGGAAGTTGGCACTGAAAGATAAGCTCGGAAAAATAAAAATGGAGAAGGGTGACAATATTCCGAAATATCTCACGAAGTTTGTCCACTGTAGGGATGAACTGGGAAGTGTGGGGATTACTGTTGATGATGATGACTTGGTGAGCTTGGCTTTCCTTGGGCTTTCTAAGAGTTGGCATAGCTATGAAGACTCTGTCATTGGACGGGAGAAACTGCCGGGGTGGGAGCAACTTTGGTCGGATCTTGTGCAGGAGGAGATAAGGCAAAGTACCAGGGATGGCTCTTCATCGAAGAATGATGATGAAGATAATTGCACTTTGGCTGCCAAGGCAAGGAATGGGAAGGGGAAGAAATTCCCTTCAAAATCCGAGGCTAAAGGCAAGAAGCAGGATTTGTCCAAAGTGTTTTCACTGTCACGAACATGGGCTTTTCACCACTAACTACCCACAGAAGAAGAAGAACAAGAAGGCTGTTGGAGCTGCAGCGGGTGAGGCCTTAGCCTCACAATTTGAAATTGATTTCTATTTGATCACATGCTTGGTTTCAAGTGCTATGGGATCAGTGTGGTATCTTGATAGTGGTGCATCTTTCCATATGATGGGAGATAGGGAGTTGTTTAGTGACTTGGAGGAGAAGGATATCCAAATGCATATAGAGATGGGCGACGAAGGTCGATACAGTGTGACCGATATTGGGACCATTACCTTTGAGAGGGAGTCAGGTAAACCATTTATGTTGAAAGATGTTATGCATGTTATAGGTCTGAAGAAGAACTTGGTCTCGATCGCAATGTTGGAAGACAAAGGTTATGACATTGTTTTTAGCGATGGAAAAACTTTCCTACGACATAAAACAATAGGTCAAACCAAGAGGATAGGGATTCAAGTTAAGAATCTCTACAAGCTGGAGGTAGATGGTTGTGCTGCAATGATGGGCAAAGCAGAAGAAGTGGTCAGCCGGGATGAGGGTGAATTATGGCACAGGAGATTGGGCCGTCTTCACCATGGCGCTTTGAAGATTTTGCAGCAGATTTCTATTGGACTTCCCAAGGGTAATCTTGCGTAGTTATATTAGTGCAAGGGATGTATTATGGGTAAGTTTGTGAAGACCACCTTTCATGAGAAGGAGAACCATGCTTCGGTGATCCTAGAGAGAATTCACACAGACATGTGTGGACCTTTCTCGGTTTCTTCAACAGAAAAACACATGTATTATTTTATATTTGTTGATGAATATTCTCATAGATGTTGGATCTTCTTCATGCAGAAGAAGAGTAAAACATTCTCAAAGTTCTGTGAGTTTAAAACATTGGTGGAGAAGGATTCGGGGAAGCAAGTGAAGGCTCTGCGGAGTGATAATGGTGGTGAATATATCTCGGGCGAATTCAAAGACTTCTATAGAAAATAAGGAATTCGAAGAGAACTCATAGTGCCTCATAACCCATAGTAGAATGGGGTTGTGGAGAGGAAGAACATAATGATCAAGGGTGTTGCACGAGCTACGCTGCATGACCAGGGCCTACCGATGCACTTACGGGTGGAAGCATGCAAAACTGCGGTTTATGTGCAAAACCGTTGTCCTCATAGAGTACTTGGCATGAGTACACCTGAAGAAGCTTTTACTGGTAAGAAGCTTGATATTTCTCATTTGAAGATTTTTGGCTCATCTGTTTACATTCATGTGACAAAGGACTCTAGGAAGAAGTTTGGAGCGATCGCGTGTTGCGATATTTGTAAGTGCTTATCAAAACAACCCATAATTATCGTGTATTTGCCGTAAAGTCAGGATTACTATAGTGCAACGGGATATAAAATTCAATGAGGTGAAAGCCATGAAGTTGTCGCTTGAGAGGGAGCTACACTTGCATGCAGAGGAGGAGCTACTTGTTCCCAAAGATGAGCCTCTAGATGTGGATCAGCCACAGGAGGAGATTCATGGAGTGGAGGAGTCCACTCACGCAGATCCAAACATCAGAACTAGCAGGAAGCATACCATAGAAGCTGAGAGACTGAAGCTTGATGCGGCATAGAATTTAGGAGTCCCTACATCACAGCGCAGAAAGAGACAATCACCTGACCGTTTTACTGGATACATGGCTCTTATGAGCAATTGTATCATGACAAAGCCATCTTCTTTCGAAGAAGCAGTGCAGGAGCCCACATGGGTAGATGCCATGGTGGAGGAGTATGAATCCATTGTCAGAAACAGTGCTTGGGAGATTGCTCCAAGGTCGGTGGGTAAATCAATTGTAGGATCAAGATGGATCTACAAGGTATAAGGCAAGATTGTTACCCAGGGATTCTCATAGATCAAGGAGATTGATTATGAAGAAATCTTTGCACCTGTCGCACGGTATTATTCCATAAGGACCACCCTTGCTCTCTCAACGCAGATGGGTTGGCACATTCATCAGATGGATGTGAAGACTGTGTTCCTTAATGGGATCATTAAGGAAGAGGTGTACATTGAGCAGCCTAAAGGATTTGAGATCTTCAGCAGTGAGTCGCATGTGTGCAGGCTCAAAAGAGTGTTGTATGGGCTTCAGCAAGCACCATGTGCTTGGTACACACAAATCGACAGCTATTTCATTAGACTTGGCTTCACCAAGAGTGAGGCAGATGCACACCTATATCAAATTGTGGTGGAGGGTAAGCTTTTAATCATTGTTCTTTATGTTGATGATTTAATACTAACGGGTGATGAGCAATTGATACACTCATGCAAGGTAGATCTTGCAAAGGAGTTTGAGATGAAGGATTTTGGCCTCCTTCATTATTTCCTTGGATTGGAAATATGGCAGCGGGAAGGTGAACTATTTGTGTCTCAAGGCAAGTATGCTCGGGAGATACTAGAGAAGTTTCACATGCAAGGATGCAAGCCTATCAACACTCCTCTTCCAGGAAATTGGACGAAAGAGGATGCTACATAGGCAGAGGTAGTGGATGTCACTATTTATCGAAAGTTGGTGGGTTCACTCATGTATTTAGTTAATACAAGACCGGACATATGCTATGCGGTGAACCAACTTTCACAAGCGATGGTTAAGCCTACCAAGCTCTTTTGGAAGGTAGGCAAGCATGTCCTGAGGTATCTCAGGGGCAAATCTGAGTATGGATTATGGTACAGACAAATGGATGAGGTGAATTTGCATGGCTTCACGGATGCAGATTGGGCAGGAAGCCCAACAGACAGAAAGAGCACATCAGGAGGGGTTTTCAGTATCGGATCTACAAAAGTTTCTTGGTACAACAAGAAATAAAGATCCGTGGCACTTAGTTCAGCAGAAGCAGAATACATGGCAGCAAGTCAAGATGCATGTGAGGCTATCTGGATGAGGAAGATCCTGGTCAGTTTTTTCGGTTCACATTTATATCCTACAGTGATACATTGTGATAATTAGAGTTGCATTAAATTATCGATTAATCCTGTATTTCATGATATATCTAAACATATTGATATTCGGTATCATCATATCAGAGATTGTGTGTAGTGGAATATCATTTTGCTTCAGTACATTCCTATGGAAGATAAGGATGCAGATATTCTGATGAATGTGCTCACCGGGAGCAAATTCGAATACCATAGAGGCAGGATCAGAGTGAAGGATAATCCCTATCTTATTGAGAGGGAGTGTTGAGATTCAACAAGATGATGAAGCTTAGTGAAAATTAATCACCTTCACTAAGTGGGCCTGTAGGCTATTTTTAGGTGTAAGTCTATTTTTAGACATGGTGATCATATTTCAGAAGTTGTAGGATGCTATTTGTGGATGGTTGGTCAATTTGGAAAAATAGATGAAATTCTATTTTTAGAAGATTGGGTGAAGTCTATTTATATATTGTCGATATAAAAATAGATGTGTTGATTATTATTATCCCTTATTAATATTCAGACTCTAAATATCAACTTATTCTCTTGGAGCACTTTATTTCAGTATACAGATTTGGCAAATTAGTGGGCTGAAGGAATTATACAATTCCTAAGGTTTACTGGTGGCTCATGCATGGAGGACTCAGTTAGAACTGAAGTGGAAAAGTTATGATAGAGTTGGAAGAGTAGTTCATGGAGTTGTTATTCAGTTTAACTCAGTTAATATCTCACTAATAAACTGAACAAATACAACAGTTAACTACAGTGCATGTTAGTTCCAGTGGAGACCCAGTGGAGAGGTAGGTGAAAGGGTGATATGGACTATTTGTTGTGACTATAGCGATGCATTGATTGCATCACACACACATTGGAGTTTCCAATGAGTATTGTGTAGCCATGGCAAGGCCAATTTGAATTCATTCAGAGGTCTTCTTCAACAGGGATTGCGTAGTGGAGGCAGGCTATCAGGTGGAAAGAAATTAGTGAATGGATTTGCAGATTTCTTCATGTTGGTGTGTGACGATTGATTGTACTGAGAGCTTGATGTACTAAGCTTTGTATGAGATTGTTACATGATCTCCATGATACATAATATGTGATAGTTTGGGTTTTTAGCTTCAGGCTTTCCCGTTAAACAACTATGTTATGTGCGATTGTTTTTATTGCTTCATGTGTTTGCAATTGAGTTTAAATTTCCGCAAAAGATTAACAATGGAAGGATTCTATATTTAGCAAGAAGATAAATATTGTTAGATCAGGAGAATATGGATATATACATGCATATTTTATATAATTTCTACACTATGATCTAAGGAATTTAGGGTTTTTGTAGGCTCCATAATTTCATCTCAAATAGGTGACTGAAGGAAAATCGTCATAAATTTTGTTTTAGGAATCAGATTTGAATTCTATAAAAAGTGGACAAAAGTGCACGGAATGTAGTTTCTTTTGTATAAATTTTAGAGACGAAGGTCGAAACAGTGACACGTGGAACGTCGTAGAAGTTCACTCTACTGAACTAGTCCATAAATATGTCATTGTGGGAGATTGGGCATAACTTTATCTTGAAGAATCCAAATTTGGTATGACTTATGACATTGGAAATAAGACTCAGAGGGCTACTATAAGACCAAATTTCAAATCTCGGGGATCCAAAATCACATAGATAAATCAGGTTCAATATCAAGTTGTTCAGATGTAAGAAAAATGTGTGTATTCTTTTAAAATTGCATAACTTTTGTTTAAAAAATCAGTTTGAAGTGATTCCAAGGGCATATTGAAGCATTGGTATCAGTATTGGGTTCTAAAATTCCTCCTAGAAATAATTCCACACCCATTAATCCATCAGAAAGCGCTACTATGACGCATGAAGAGGAAGAAGTGCAACATGATATGTCAAAATTACGAGACAAAGTGCAATAAATTTTTCTCTCACAAAGAGTAACTAATGTAGGGGCATGAGGCTTAGAGACAAAAGGCTTCATCAATTATTCCAAAAATCCAAAAAAATGTTATAAGCAAAGGTGTTGGTACCTTTAGCTATCATTTTACAGTTGTAATAGATAGGATTGAACTAGTATTTAGGAGGATTGAATAGTTTTAGATTTGTTTTAGCATATTTAGCTTTAGTTGATAGAATTTAGGAAGATATTGTGTAATTAGGATTTTGTCTAAAATAGAAGAATTCGATCCTCAAGAAGAGGTCGATTTTTATGTAAATAACCTGTAAATTGTAACCTCTAAAGAGGAGAAATTCGTAATTGGTCGTAGAAGAATTGATTGTGAGGGTTTGATCTCTGTTTTTAATAAAATTACAGAGTTTTTTTTTTTTATTTATACTTGGCAAATCCCCAAAGGGTTATCTCTTCAAATTCATTGAATTTATCCATTCTGTGTCGAACCTTGAGTATATTTTCTTTTGTGTAAGAAATTGGAAGAAATTGAAGTGATTATGGTTCTGTGTTTGAGATTAAATAGTTGATAAATGGTCTATATTTATTGAGCTATTTATCTCTGTAATAAGCGTTCAGAGGGAAATACAAGTTCCAATTTTCTTTGGTTAACATCGATTATCTGATAATCGATCTACGTTTTTGTGTTTCACAGTGAAAAAGCAGGGTTTCAAGAGAAGCGAAGTTAAAGTATAAACCCGAAATCCGGTGGAAAATCGTGTTTAACGCAGTTAAAACACATTTTTGAAGAAAATTGGTTTCGAGAAACCACTTACACTGTGTTCGCATAGATTTTGGGATATGAGAGGTTTATTTCATTTCGAACGCGATCTAATTATAACGCGACACATCACAAGCGCGAAACCACCTATTTCGCGTTGCTTTTGGGAGATAAATCTCAGAGGTCGAATGAACATGATATCCATCCAATCATGATCTGTGGATATTCGACGGCATTCGCGTGGAAAGATATGTGGGCGTTTAATTAAAGATAAAGACCGGAGGCCAATCGAATGTGATAACCGTCTGATTATATCTAGGAAAATCCAATGGTGGTCGCATCGAGAATGCACAGAGATTTAATCATAAGGTATGGACCCGATGGTTAATGCAATAGAGTTTATTGAAACACTTGAAATATGGATGTATGAGTTCCGAAGGTCTTTAACACTGGGTTAAGTGCTTTATAATGTTCTGAAGGTTGTAATATCAGTCCAAAAAGAACTTTATTCAGTGATTCATTTCTGAAACATTTCCAAAGGTTTTTAACACTATCTCCGAAAGGTTTATTTAACAGAGTTTTATCAAAGTGTTGAGGTTCGACCTTAATCCTGAAGATTTTGAACATTGTTTTAAAAGTCAATTATTTTATTCCAAACGGATTTTAAACTTTGGTTAAAGTAGGTTTAAAGGTTTCGAAGGGGGTAAACCTTGTTTATAAACCTTTAATATTATAAAGGGACTTTTAGCTTCTAATGTGCATTTTATTAATCAGATTTTAAAGAATTTGGTGAATGAGAGTGAAAAACGAGATCATGAACTAATTCCCCCTGAGTTAGAGAAAATTGTACAAAAGTTTGAGCAACTCTTCTTAAGGCCTGCACCCACACTGCCATCATTTGTGGTATCAAAGCAGTCTTCAGAGCATTTTTCAGACATTGAACAAGCTTCCAAAAATCAGAAAAAGAAATCTAGCATGGTTGTCAGAATTGGTAGAGGTGGTCCTGGTAGAAGAAGAGGTAGACCAGTTGCAAATGAAAAAGTACTGGAGACTATGCAGCAAATTCAAGCCAGATTGGAGGCAATTGAAGTAGGAAAACATAGAGATCCTGAAGATGCCAGTGAACCTGAAGCTGAAGAAGAAGAAGAAAATGTTGATCTTACTCCTGATATGAGATTTTTTAAATTAGTTTTAGGCTCTACATCCAAGCCTAGACTTGAAGTATCAGCTTTGCAAGAGGATTGAATCTAGAAGAGTTGATAGATTGGATCAATGAAATGAATAAATGCCTTGATTATGAAGAGATGGGTGCAGAAAAGAGAGTTAAGTTTGTTGTCACAAGGTTGAAAGGACATGCAACACTTTGGTGGGATGGAGTGCAAGAAGAAAGAAGGAGAGTTGGTAAGCAACCAATCAAGAATTGGAACAGAATGGTGGAAAAGCTAAGAGGTAAGTTTTTTCCTAGTGATTATCATCTTTCATTGTTTAGACAAATGCAGAATCTTAGATAAAGATTAATGATAGTAAAAGAATACACAGAAGAATTTTACAAAGCGAGCATAAGAGCAGGACAAATTCAAGACACAGCAGAGAATATTTCCAGGTACATAAATGGTCTCAGAATGGAGATCCAAGATGAGATAAGTATATTGTCTCCTAATACAGTAGAAAAGGCTTACCAGATGGCCTTAAAAGCTGAAGAAAAACTCCTAAGAAATCAATCTGCCAAAGGAAGAGGTACTTTCCAAGGAAGAGGAAGTCAAGGTGGTAGAGGAAGATCTACAACACCAAGAGATGGAGCTAGCAGCAACTCACCTCAGCATGCACCCACATAAGGTGATGCAAGTGGAAAAAGGAGTTCCTATAGAGGAAGAGGAGGCAGAAACAGAGGAAGAGAAGTTAGATGTTACAGATGTAACAAATTGGGACATATAGCCTATGAATGTCCAAAGAAAGAGAATGTGGGGACAAACCAGAGAAATGCAATTGTTGCTCAAACTGGAGAAGAAGCAGCAAAGTTGCCTAAAACAGAGAAAGAAATTGTGCCAGAGAAAGGAGAATCTTTAGTGGTTAACAAGGTTTTTTTAAAACAAACAAAGGAAGTTGCTGAACCAATACAGAGAAAGAATTTGTTCAGAAGTGTGTGCAAATTTCAAGGGAAATGTTTTCAATTGGTAATTGAGAGTGGAAATAAAGATAATTTAGTCTCTACAAATGTCATAGAGAAGTTGAAATTGAAGACAAGGGAACATCCAACACCCTACAAGGTGTCATGGCTTCAGAAGGGACATCAGATGATAGTAAAGGAACAATGTGAATTAGAATTGCAAATGGGCAGCTACAAAGATAAAATCATTTGTGATGTGATGCCTATGGATGTGTGTCACATATTGTTGGGTAGACCTTGGTAGTATGACAAAGCAGTAGGTACATGATGGGAAGAGAAACACTTACAAGTTTTTCAAAGATGGCATGAATCAAACATTGTTACCTATGGAAGAAGGAGATGCATCAAGTAAAAATTCTGATCCTAAGGCTTTATTGTTGACTGGAAAAGAATACTTGTAGCAAATTGAAGATGATGAGTTAAATTTTTCTTTACTTTGAAAACCTAAGGTAGTATTTACTTCTACTAGAATTTCTGATTTGCCAATTGAAATTCAAGAAATGTTGGAGAATTATTGTGATATTATTGTGGATGATTTTCCTAATGAATTAACACCTGTAAGAAGAATCAGCCATCAAATAGATTTGATTCTAGGATCAAATCTGCCAAATAAAGCAGCTTATAGAATGACTCCTACAGAAAATGAAGAAATCAGAAAGCAAGTGTAGGAATTGGTTGACAAAGGTTTGATCAGAGAAAGTTTGAGTCCTTATGCAGTAGCTATAGTATTAAGTCCAAAGAAATATGAAGGTTGGAGAATGTGCACTGATTCAAGAGAAATCAACAAAATAATAATCAGGTATAGATTTCCTTTACCTAGAATTGAAGATTTGATGGATTGTTTGAGTGGAGCAAGATATTTTTCAAAACTAGATTTGAAAAGTGGGTATCATCAGATTAGGATAAGGGAAGGTGATGAATGGAAAACAACCTTTAAAACAAATGAGGGATTATATGAATGGATGATAATTCCTTTTGGCTTATCAAATGCACCTAGCACATTTATGAGGCTCATGAATGAGTCTTTAAAGGAATTTATTGGTAAATTTGCAATAGTATGTCTGGATGATATATTAATTGACAGCAAAACAAAGGAAGAACACCTGAGACATCTTAATTATGTCTTAAGGAAGTTACATCAAGAGAAATTACTGATAAATTTAAAGAAATGTTCATTCATGAAAGAAGAATTGGTATATCTAGGTTTTGTTGTTTCTGCTGAAGGATTAAAAATGGATGCAGAGAATATAAAGGAAATTGTAGAATGGCCCTCACCTAAAAATGTTTTTGAGGTAAGAAGTTTTCATAGTATTGCTAGTTTTTATAGGAAATTCATAAGGAACTTTAGTAAGATCAATTCACCTATCATTGAAACCATAAATAAGGACAAACAACCATTTAAATGGAATACTAAAGCTGAAAGGAATTTTCAGTTTTTGAAATAGAAGATAACTGAGAAACCTATCTTAGTTTTGCCTGATTTTAACAAACCATTTCAAGTGAAATGTGATGCCAGTGGAGAAGCTATTGGGGTTGTATTAAGTCAAGAAGATAGGCCTATAGCATATTTCTGTGAGAAGCTAAATGAGACAAGAAGGAAGTACTCTTCTTATGACAAGGAATTTTATGCAATTTTACAGTCATTGAAGAAGTGGAGACATTATTTAATGTCTAAATAATTTGTGCTATATTCAGATAATCATGCTTTACAGTACATTATGCAACAACCTAAATTGAATAAAAAGCATGCAAAATGGGTTGAATATCTTCAAAGTTTTCACTTTTTATTGAAGCATATAAGTGGTCAAGCAAATAAGGTAGCTGATGCCTTGAGTAGAAAAAGCATTCTTGTTCAAGAAAGTCAAATTGAAGTGTTAAGTTTTGATTTTCTTAAAGAACTCTATAAAACAGATTTGGATTTAAAAGAAGCATTTGAAGCATGTTGTAATCCTGTTTTGATAGACAGAAGTCAGTGGTTAGATTATTTCTTGCAAGAGGGTTTATTGTTCAAAAGAAATTAGTTGTGCATACCAAATTGTTCTATGAGAGAAAATTTAATCAGAGAAAAGCATAGTGGTGGACTTGTTGGACATTTTGGTGTTGATAAGACTTATGAGCAATTAAGTCATTTTTATTTTTGGCCAAAGATGAGATATGAAGTGGAAAAGTATGTGAAGAATTGTAAAATTTGTCAATATGAAAAAAGGAAAAGTCAAAATGCAGGTTTGTACATTCCATTACCTATTCCAGACAGACCTTGGGATATGGTAAGTATGGATTTTGTTTTAGGATTTCCTAAGACACAGAGAGGAAATGATGCAATTTATGTTGTAGTTGACAGATTTTCAAAAATGGCACATTTTATTCCATGTTATAAAACCAGTGATGCTACTCATGTTGCCAATTTGTTTTTCAAGGAAATTGTCAGATTACATGGGTTACCTAAAAGTATTGTTTCTGATAGAGAAACCAGATTTGTTGGTCATTTTTGGAGGACACTTTGAAAGAAGCTGGGTACTAAACTGAGTTTCAACTCAGCTTATCACCCTCAAACTGATGGGCAGACTGAAGTAGTGACAAAAGTTTGGGTAATATTTTGAGAAGTCTTTCAGGAGAACATCCTAAACAATGGGATCATATTTTACCATAGGCAGAGTATGCATATAATGATTCACCTAACAGAAGTACGAGATAGAGTCCATTCCATATAATTTATGGAATGCACCCAAGAGGATTATCTGAATTGAGGAACTTGGGAAAAGCAGAAATGAGAAATGTTGAAGGAGAGGAATTTGCTTCAGAAATGTAAGAAATACATGAACAAGTAAAGTAGCAGCTACAATACAGCAACATCAAGTACAAGAACAGAGCATATTTGAGCAAAAGAGAAGTTAATTTTGAAATTGGTGATTTGGTTTTGGCACACTTGAGGAAAGAAAGATTTCCAAAGAAGTAGTATAACAAATTAAAATTCAAAAATATAGGACCATGCACGATATTGAGAAAGTTTTCTGAAAATTCCTATGAAATTGAATTGCCTTATGATATTGGAATATCTCCAATATTCAATGTTGCTGATTTGTATAGATATGAAAATGGTGGCACATATGACAGACCAGAAGATAGAGGAAAGATTGACTGGGTAAAGCAGTTACCTACAGCAGAGCCATTATAGCCAGAGAGGATCTTAGACAAGAAAGTGTTTAAGAAGACCAGGGGATAGGAGTATTTTCTCAAGTGGAAGGATCAGCCAATTGAAGATGCTACCTGGATGACAGAAACTATGCTGCAGAAATTGGGCAGTTCTGTAGAGGAGCTCATGGACAGGAGCCCATGAAGATTTTTGTCCTTAGGAGTCTGATGCAGAGGCATGAGGCTTAGAGACAAAAGGCTTCATCAATTATTCCAAAAATCCAAAAAAATGTTATAAGCAAAGGTGTTGGTACCTTTAGCTGTCATTCTACAGTTGTAATAGATAGGATTGAACTAGTATTTAGGAGGATTGAACAATTTTAGATTTGTTTCAGCATATTTAGCTTCAGTTGATAGAATTTAGGAAGATATTGTGTAATTAGGATTTTGTCTAAAATAGAAGAATTCGATCCTCAAGAAAAGGTCGATTGTTATGTAAAGAACCTATAAATTGTAACCTCTGGAGAGGAGAAATTTGGAATTGGTCGTCGAAGAATTGATTGTGAGGGTTTGATCTAAGTTTTTAATAAAATTACAGAGTTGATTTATTTTTGTTATACTTGGCAAATCCCCGAAGGGTTATCTCTTCGAATTCATTGAATTTATCCATTCTGTGTTGAATCTTGAGTATATTTGCTTCTGTGTAAGAAATTGGAAGAAATTGAAGTGATTATGGTTCTTTGTTTGAGATTAAATAGTTGAAAAATGGTCTATATTTATTGAGCTATTTATCTCTGTAATAAGGGTTCGGAGGGAAATACAAGTTCCATTTTTCTTTGGTTAAGATCGATTATCTGATAATCGATCTACATTATTGTGTTTCACAGTAAAAAAGTAGGGTTTCAAGAGAAGCGAAGTTAAAGGATAAACCCAAAATCCTGTAGAAAATCATGTTTAACGCGGTTAAAACACATTTTTGAAGAAAAGTGGTTTCGAGAAACCACTTACACTCTGTTCACATAGTTTTTGGGATATGAGAGGTTTATTTCATTTTGAACGCGATCCAAATATAACGCGACATGTCACAGGCACAAAACCACCTATTTCTCATTCCTTTGGGAGATAAATCTCGAAGGTCGAATGAGCGCAATATCCGTCCGATCGTGATTTGTGGAGATCCGATGGCATTCGCGTGGAAAGCTGTGTGGGGGTTTAATTAAAGCTAAATACTCGAGGCCAATCGAACACGATAACCGTCCGATTATATCTGGGAAAATCCAACAGTGGTCGAGTCGAGAATGTGCGGAGATTTAATCATAAGGTATGGACCCGATGTTTAATGCAATAGAGTTTATTTAAACATTTGAAATCCGGATGTATGAGTTCCAAATGTCTTTAACATTGGGTTAAGTGCTTTATAATGTTCCGAAGGTTGTAATATCAGTCCAAAAAGAACTTTATTCAGTGATTAATTTCTGAAACATTTCCAAAGGTTTTTAACATTGTCTCTGAAAGGTTTATTTAACAGAGTTTCATCAAAGTGTTGAGGTCCGACCTTAATCTCAAAGCTTTTGAAGATTGTTTTAAAAGTCAATTATTATATTTTGAAGGGATTTTAAACTTTGGTTAAAGTGGGTTTAAAGGTTTCGAAGGGGGTAAACCTTGTTTATAAACCTTTAATATTATAAAGGGACTTTTAGCTTCTAATGTGCATTTTATTAATCATATTTTAAAGAATTTGATGAATGAGAGTGAAAAAGGAGATCAGGAACTAATTCCCCCTGAGTTAGAGAACATTTTACAAAATTTTGAGCAACTCTCCTTAAGTCCTGCACCCACACTGCCATCAGTAACCAAAAATGAAATGGAAGCTAAGATGGAGGGTTTAAAATCAGACATGTATGGTTTGAAGAATGGTTTGAAATTAGACATGGATGGTTTGAAGAATTTCATGGAAGCTAATATCGATGGTATAAAATAAAAACTGAAAGGAAACATGGAAGACTTGAAGAATGGTCTAAAAGCGAACATGGAAGGTTTGACGAAGTTGCTACAAGAAATGATTCCTAATGTCAAAAAGGTAGTAGATGAAACTCATGATGAGAAAAAAATAAATGTTAATCATGATTTCATAGACTCTAATGTTGGATTTAAGGCCCACCGTATTCCAAAGATCGATATGAAGAAGTTTGATGACAAGGATCCAGTAACATGGATCCTACAGATGGAGCAATATTTTGAGCTCCATAATGTGAAAACACACACAAAAGGTACACGTTGAAAATTTATATTTAGATCCAAATTAGTTTGTATGGTATTGATGGCTTTTTTCTTTTAAACCACTTGTCACTGGGTCAATTTTTATGGAGGAAATGATAGCACATTTTTAGGATACGAAAAGCAACACCTTCTTTAGCCAATTGATAAATCTCAAACAAAAGGATTCAATGGCGGAACACATTGAGGACTTTAAAAAACTGAATATAAGGGTAAATGATATTCCGGAAGAGCATAATATTGATAACTTCATAGGGACTCTAAAGGATAACATCCAACATGAGGTTCACCTTTGGGAACCTCATTCATTGGAGAAGGCATTCAGGTTGGCAAGAAAAATTGAAAGCAAAATTATGGCAACGAGGAAGCCTACCACTCACAACTATAAAGATGGAAGTGTTGCTACTCCTAGCCTTCTGCAACCTACAAGGTTGACACCACAATGATTAGAAGAAAAAATAGCAAAAGGGATTTGTTATAGGTGTGATAACAAAAACACTAAAGGTCATAAGTCTAATGAGAAGAAATTATTTTACATATATGTTGAAGAGGAGGAAGAAAAGGAACAAGAAACTTCAAAAGAAGAGGATATACACCAGGAAATGACCTTAGAGAAAGAAGAAATGAATCTGACCATATATTTTAATGCATTGGGAAGAATTACCACTCCTCAAACTCTCAATATAGAAGGAAATATCAAAAAGAAAAAGGTAATAGTGTTGATTGATTCAGGTAGTAACCATAATTTTATTCATTGTAAGGTAACTAAGGAATTGAATTTCTTCCTATATCCAGCACCAAAGTGTCAAGTGATGGTTGCAAATGGAGGAACTACAAATTTCTCTGAAAAGTGACATAATATCAATCTAACCATGGGGGAATACATATTGAATATCCCAATGATTTCCATTCCAATGGGTGGTGTTGATGTTGTACTAGGAGTTCAATGGTTACAATCTTTGTGTACGATAGCTTTTAATTTTCTTGAATTTTTTTTGGGAAGAAAAGGAAGTTGAATTAAGCGGTATCGCAGGGAAACCAAGAAAGATAATCAACTCTAATGGCATGAAAAATATTCTAAAGAAAGAACAAGGAGGCGTAATTGCACAATTATGCTCACTAGAGTTTCAAACATCGAAATCATATATTTATCCAAATCTCCAAAAAGTATTGGAAAATTATTCCAAGGTATTTGAGACTCCCAAAAGCCTCCCAACTATTAATGATAACTATCATGCTATTAATTTGATTCAAGAAAGTGTTCCTCCAAACTTCAGGCCTTACAGATATCCCTAGGCCCAAAAGAGAGAAATTGAGTGTATGATTGTAGAAATGCTAGAGGCTGGTTTAATTCAACCTTGTCAAAGTTCTTTCTTTGCTCCTGGAGTATTGGTGCACAAGAAGGATGGATCATGGCACACGTGTTAATATTACAGGGAGCTCAACAGTCTCACTATTAAATATAAATTTACCATTCCTGTCATTGATGAATTATTGGATGAATTACATGGAGAAATTTACTTCGCCAAGTTGGATCTTCGTTCCAGATATCATAAAATTAGAATGAAGACTAAAGACATTCCGAAAACAACATTTATAACTCATGAGGGTAATTATGAATTTTTGGTCATGCCTTTTGGCCTTACCAATGCACCTTATATATTTCAAGGGTTGATGAATTCCATTTTCAAACCCTTCGTTAGAAATTTTGTGTTAGCATTTTTTGATGATATACTAATCTACGACAAGTCTTGGAAGTATCATGTTCAACATGTTGATAGGGTGCTCAAACTATTGGAGGAGAAATAACTATATGTTGAAGTTTGCAACAAGAAACAATGAAATTGGCATCCGAAAACAACATCCATGATCCTAGTGAAGATTAAGCACCTACACTAGGGTGGGGCCCACACAGGCTATTTTTAGGTGTATGTCTATTTATAGATGTATGGTGCATGTATATTTATAGAATGCATGTCTATCTTTATTATCCCTTAATATAGATGGACAATAAATTGTAATCTATTCTCAATGTGGACTTGGAAATAGTTAACTGAAGTGGAAAATCAGTTAGCTAAGTGAATTTCGAGTTAAGAGGTTGGTTGGTGGGACATGCAGGTTGACTTGACTTGAACAGAGTGATTATAGTTGCAACAGAGTTGGAAGTGCAGTGGTGCATTATTTGTGCAAGTTGTAAATTAGTTTAACTCAGTTAAGTGAGTTAAAGTTAGTTGTGCTAGTTGTAACTACAGATACACTAGTGAGAGATCAAGTGAGTTAAATATCCATTAATTCACATGTAGTGATTGTTGGGATGTGTTAATCACTATTGAATGACTGAAATAGTACACATAAATTATCAATCCAGGGATGTCTTTTATTTGAATGACAGTGGCATTGTCTGAGCCGATACAGTCAACCAGAAGAAATTCCATATAAAATAAATTGTTGCTAAAGTAAATGATGGAAGTAAATCACTCATGTAGAAATAAAATGATCTATAAGACTGAAATCACACTTCAATTAATCTGTTCTAGCGTGCCACACAACAATTATCCACTTTGTGTCTCTAATATCATATGTGTAACAACATACAAAGTATTGAAATTGAAGCAGATATATTCACAGCTGGAACAACAACAAAAAAACTCTACTGATACATAAACCAAAATACAAACACGTATACACAACTACCTTAATCACTGCAATCCCTGCTAAGAAGGAGGGCCCTTCCTCCCTAGCAAGGCGCAGGTAGAGAAAGAACTTAATGGAAACTAAATTGAATAACACATGTAACAACAATAACAGGATAATCTATTTTAATATGAGCAAAATTACAGAGTAAAATTAATGTTGTTCTTCGCTAACCTTTCGACCTCAAGGGCCGAGAACTATATAGTGGTTACATCTCACAAAAAAAAGGAATAGATCAGTCATGAGAATCTTATGATTCTCATGCTGATCTGAATAGAATACATATGATTATAACCACGTATTAATAAAAATATGACTGGAAAATTATAGATTACAATCAAAATCGCCCATAGGTTGTTATCCAAAAATACAATTCTTAATAACTCCTAAAAATATCACGATAAACCATATATGTAGCATAACAACTAGAGGACAGGTCAGCAATAGGAGTTGACGAGATCCAGTCAGCGGTTCAACTGTAACAACAGTTTTCTAGTAGGTTTCTAACAGCAAAGTGTAACATGATCATGGTGTAAAAAGCTTGCTATAAAAACACACCCTTGACTGCTCCTTTATACCTCGTGCTCAGGATATTTAGTGCTACAAATGACATCTGGAAAGACAACAAAAAGACCATAGATCTTCTCCAAACATCCATCCTCAATTAGTCATAAAAAGGTATGATATATCATAATAATTGATGAAATGGCCGAGTAATGAAAATAAGGTGAAACAGCACAAGTTAGGATAGAAAGGTAGGAAAAAGAGGCAAAGATAGTCCCATTGGTTATAGTCATGAGGGAAAATAGGGGAAAAAAATGTAGGAAAAGTGTGCAAAACTGGCACCCAACATCTTCCCCCAACTGAAACATTTGCATGTCCTCATGGAAACTCATCTCTCATGGGAATATCTTTAGTGCAGGTCAGTGAGATCATAAGCTCCTGTTGTGTCTTTGTCTGTAGACTTGTACCCCTAATTGGCCATCATCTTTCATACCCAGAACTCTGATTCATACTTGCTCAATTCATAATTACTCTGATAATCCTCAATTGGTAGCCAGATCAAAGGAAACTTGAATCTCAATCCGAGCCACAAAGCACCAAGGGATTGTACTATCTGTGCATATGATGGTACATGTGTAATAGCCACCACAAAATTCTGGAATGCAAATGGGTCCCCTTTCAGTAGCTCAACACTACTAGCTTTTGTGCATTTCAAGCACCCATTCAAGGCTCAGCTCTTCATCATTGAGAACTAATTGAGGTAGAAGTTCACAATTCTACTTATGTAAGTGGCAGTCGGTTCCTTTATCCCAAGAGTGCTCAAAATTCTCCTGAATTATCTCCTTAACTCAGTGGCCTGTCCTAGTTCTTCCCGGACCCATAATGCCTTCTTCTCGTCATTATCATCCATAGATTTGATGGCCAAATGCAACTCAATCTGATTCTTCATGAAGGGCACAAAATCACGCAACTATAGATCCCCCATATAGGAGAATACCATAACAACCATTTGCGTACTCACGTGCTCACAAATGATATTGTGTAAGAACAACTCACACAGTAGGCTTTGTTCATCAAAATTAGAGGCACGAAAAAAATCTAAAAATGTGCCAGTTGAAGAACATAAATAGGGTATGTCCTCCATAACAACTTTCATCTAGAACAGGAAGTAACATTCCCATAGAAAAATAGGATAGGATGGGGAAGGACGTCTGCACCCCAGCAAATTGAGGGCGAGATCATGAAGTTTTTGCTTGTCTGTGGTAAGATCCCAAACCTTCTGCTGTAATAGTAGTAGATGTTCCTCCTATTTCTTCAAGGCTTCCTTCTTCTTATAATTATCCCATCCTTTCTTCAAATATTCTTTCATCCATCTTTCATGTAGGGTGTCTATCTACCTCCGATGTTCTTTTAGTGAAATCGTCCCCTTTTGAAGGGAGATTGGTTCTTGTTTCCACTTATATAATTTGGAAATTAACAAGATTTTCTCAGAACTCCATCCCGATATGGGACTTGGCGTTCTTCTGCATTCAATATCAACATCAATAATGGGTGTAATAGCCTCCATTGAATGGTTTTGTTCCACCTCTGTTGTCGTTTCTTGTGTAACAGCAGCTTCCTCGATGGGTTCTTGTGTATTAGCCCATTCATTTCCACCTAGAGTAGCCTCTGTGTCCATTGTTGTTTCTTATACAATAGGAGTGGCCTCCACAAATTCTTTTGTATCGGCCTCTAGGTCAATTATTACAAGGGACTTTGCTTTAACTGCTGGTTCTTGTGTAACAGCCTCATACCGTTATGTTTCTGTTTCCATTGGGCTGATATTTTTCCCACAAACCTTATATATTTCCGTTGTTAGTTATTGAAAAAATGTCGTGCATACAGACACCAAGATTTCCTTCCCCTCAAATAATCTTTGCTTCAATTCTTCATTTTCCTTTCTTATATTTTCAAGTTCTAAAAACAAGACATGAGTTTCGTCCTTACCTGATGAGGAGGGTTGCCTTTCTTCTTTTGATACTTCTACTTCTGTCTTCTTTCCAGCTGTAGGCAAAGGTTCTATGGGTATGCTAACTTTCACCCTATGTTTTGGCCATCTATCCCCAATTGGTTCATCAGTAGGTTCTTTCCCAATTCTGACTTTGGCAAGCTGAGTCCGGGTTTCCTCTTTTGCCTGACTTCCTCCTAAAGTCATGGTCTATTTCCCTTGGCTTGTCCTTGGCCTCTTTTGCTTGAATTCTTCCCAAGTATTTCCTTGATATCCTAGGGCATCCAGCATGATCAATTTGATGAGTCCTTGATTGGTCACACATGCTTCCAGGTGTGCTGTTGTATTTACTGCTGCCGCCATATGCTTGATGTTCCCTAATAAGTAGAATGAAAGATTAATATTTTGCTGGTGCCGAAGGTGATTAAGTAGAGGGAAGTGATAATTAAACACTATCATAGATCTTCCCTCACAAGTGATATATTTTATTAAACCCAAGGCAACATCTACCTAAGGCTGAGGGAGTGACAACCTGTCAATTCCTTTCCCTTTTTTCTCCAGTTTTTATTCTCCTTCTAGGAAATCTTCTTTCAAGGAGGGGCCATTGATTTTTCTGTTAAACCACCTCCATCCCTCTACTATAAATGTAGTTACTCGAGAAATTACCTCTTCAGTCACCTCAACTTGCAGGCCCCTATCTCGGGTCTGATTGTTGTTCAAATTCTAAGCGAATTCGATTGCCACCACCTCGTCCGAGCCTTCTAGCTTCTGGAAATACTCAATCCATCCGGTGTCTCTGAATATATGGTAAGATTTTGGAAAATTCTGTAAGGTGTCCATAGAATCTAGCTCATGCCTGACTGTTGCTCCACCCATCATGTTGTTATTTCTAAATTCACTTCTTACTGCTCAACCCACTGTAATATCACTACACTACTTACTTCTTCTCGGTGTCTTTGCTTATCCTAATTGATGAGTTTGCAATGAGGATACAAGGCTTCAGTCGGGGAGGTTGATGGGAGGTGACAGATTTTACGGATTACCGAATCGTACCTCACACCACTCTTCATAAATGTCCCATTATGGAAAGTAATGGGTTCTAGTACACACGCTCTTTCCAACCGGATTTAGTCATCATTGGCATTTGTGCTATTAATTAGGTGCATGCGGATTTGATAGAGGTTTATGAATACGACCTTTTTTCAATGATTTCAATATATATCCCCTCCCCCGCCTTAATTGTGATGGTCGCCCATGACCATCATGGGGATATCATTACTTTTGCTAATAATCACTAAATCATAAATGATTACGTTACCTTTTGAATGACATACCTGAGGTGACGTGAAAGAAGATTTAAAATTGGCGATGTACTAGTTGCAGTGCTTGTGTTTTTGTGTTTAGTTGGCATGATTATTGTTGTTATGGGATGAAAACATAAGAAACAATGTTCGTGGCTGTTGGTTGTTACATGTGTAACAACCAAGACAACCCTTAGATTACTCTTAAAAAAAAACATAATAATTAGGAGAAATTGGTACAAAAAGGAAATCAAATGAATACCATCATCCTATAAAATGGATCAAGAAGGGAATATGATGTTTCGAGGAGAAAAATACAGGTGTAACAACTGCCACAGGAGTGGTTTTTAGTTGTTACAAACTGTCTTACTGCGCCCCGGAAAGAGGTTTTCACAGTTAGATTTATTATTTTTGTTTTGTTATATATATATATATATATATATATATATATATATAGATATATACGTGTAATAGCTGCCACAAGGGTGGTTTTCAGCTGCTACACTTATTGGAATTTCAATTTTCAGGCTGCACAGGAGAATGTTCCCCCACTGTTGTAACATGAAGATCAGAGTCTGCGATAATGTTAACAAATGATTCCTTCGAAGCGGGTTGATGATATAACCTTAGACAGTGCCCATTGACCAGTAATGGTGTCTTAGCACTGTCAATGGTGATTTATTGTATAGTCTGATTGTCAAAGACCGTGTCCACTTCATAAGGACCTAGCCATTTGGTGCAGAGCTTGCCTTTGAAATTCTTGAACCCATTTAGGGAATTTTGAGGTCTAATGGGCCTCCTAAGAAAAATGTACAACAAAAATAAACTTTATAGGAACCAATAGGATTCAAGATGATGATTTCAACCATGGGGGATGATTCACCATTTTTTAAGTAAAATGGTAAAAATATTAAAAAATATTAAAATAATAAAACTACTTTTTCTACTCATATTTTCAACTTATCTCCCAAATTTTTTACTAAAATTTCGAGAGGGAGTACTCGTTGGATGCAAAATTTAATTCCTCATCCAAGGAGTACCCATGTTTCATACTTTCCATGGACCCTGCTATGCGAAAAATGAAAAATACATGAAAAAGCGTGATTACAATAATGTTTTTCATGTATTTCTCATTTTTTATGCAGTAGGTTCCATCGAAAGTATGCAACATGGGTACTCCTTGGTAGAGGAATTAAATTTTACATCAAACGAGTACTCCCACTCGAAATTTGAGTAAAAACTTTGGGAGATAAGTTGAAAATACGAGTTGAAAAAGTAGTTTTTTATTTTTTCCCTCTAAAATTTGATGATGTAATCAAATATTATTTTATTGTTTCCACTATTATTTTATAATTTCCTTAGGAGGCCCATTTTAGACCTCAAAATTTCCCTAATGTTGAATCATACAAAAGAGCCCAATCTCCTTTCTGGAACTCTTTTTTCTTAATAAACCCATCATGCCATCTAGCTCTTTGTTGTTGAATGATCTCTGTCTATTGAATAGCAGCCAACCATTTCTCTTCCATCTCATTGAGCTAGTTCAGTCTTTGTGTTTATGCCATACTTAAGTCCAGATCGACCTGCAATGTTGTTCTTAATGTATTTATTTCAAACTCTATGGGGAATAGAGGATTCTTACCATACACCAATTCATATGGTGAGAAGCCTATAGTATTCCTCCATGTTGTCCTATAAGCCCACAGTACCTCTGGAAGTTTCTCGGCCCAGTTTCTTTGGTGTTTGGCTATTGCCTTTGTTAAGATTCCCTCAATGAATTCATTGGTGCTTTCCACTTGACCATTTTCTTGTGGGTGATACGGTGAAGTAATTCTTTGATGAATTCCATACTTTCAACCAGCTTCTTGATCAAATGAGATGTGAACTGAGACCCCCCATCTATCACTATCTCTCTAGGTATCCTGAAGCAAAAAAAAATATCTTCAAACAGGAAGTCTAAAACAGCCTGCTCTGTTGCTCTAATTAGTGCCTTTGCTTCAACCCACTTTGTGACATAATATGTGCAGACCAATATGTATGATTTTTGCTATCATGAAGGATTAATTGACCCAACAAAGTCTAGGGCCCATTTCTCAAATGGTTCTATCACTATCTGAGGCTATAACAACATCTCATCTGATTTCAGAGGTTGTACCATCCTTTGGCAGCTATCACATCCTTTCACAAACTTCATGGCATCCTGAAATATAGTTGGCCAATAGTACCCTACTGAGAGTACTTTATGTCATGTCCTTTTGTTAGTGAAGTGCCCTCCATAGGGTTCGTCATGAAAAGCCTTCAATATCTCAAATACCTCATCTTCTCTAACACATCACCTAATCTGAAAATATGGCCTTGTGTGATAGAGATTGCCTTCTCTCTAGGAGTAGATAGCACTCTGTTGTATAATCTTCCTTCTTTCCTTGGAAGATAATTGGTGTGGGAATTTTCCTGTAGCAAGGTAATTGGCTATACCTGCATACCATGGTGAGTGAATAGAGATGGGAAAAAGATATTCATCTAGAAAAGAATCCTCAATGGCAGTGCAGACATCACTTATAGTTAGTCTAGAAAGAAAATTAGCAACTACATTATCTTT
Organism: Pinus albicaulis; assembly: GCA_034641835.2. Taxonomy (NCBI): domain Eukaryota; kingdom Viridiplantae; phylum Streptophyta; class Pinopsida; order Pinales; family Pinaceae; genus Pinus; species Pinus albicaulis. Next base: position 456,050,554 of record CM076570.1, on the reverse strand, counting down.
TCTGGGTTTATCTAGAATAGTAATATCAAATTATTGTAACAACAATAACCATCATGTAACTCTACGATTAGTAACAGGTTTGTTAATCAAAAATCGAATTATAGCATGGTCAGTGTGTACAAATACTTGATACCTAGTGATGTAGTGCCGAAATTTGTTGATAGCATGCACTACTGATAGGAATTCCTTCTTAGTAATAGTGTAGTTGAGTTATGTTGGAGTTAAGTTCTTACTGATGCAATATATGGCGTAAGGTTTCTTCTCCTCCAGCTTCCCCAAAACAACACCCACAACTATGTCAGATGCATCCATAGCAATATGAAATGGCAATTCCCAGTTTGGTCCTCGTAAAACAGGTGTTGTTGTCACACATTTTTTTAGCTTTAAGAAGACCTGCTCACACTTCCCTTTCCACAGAAAATACGCATATTTCATGAGCAATGAAAACAGAGGAGATGCAATCTTCGAAAAGTTCTCTATAAATCTCCCATAGTATCCTGCATGTCCCAAAAAACTACATACCTCTTTTGGAGTCTTAGGGGTTGGGATTTTCGATATTACCTCAATTTTTGTAGGATCTACCTTGATTCCATCTACTGAAATGAAATTTCCCAGCACAATTCCCTTAGTCATCATCATGTGGCATTTCTCTGTGCTCAGAGCAACATTAGTTTGTTCACAATGTTCCAACACTTTTTCCAAATTAGCTAATGTTGTCTCAAGGGCATCCCCATAGGGTGTAAAATCATCCATAAAGATTTCAAGGAAGTCATTCAAAAGATCAGAAAAAAACCCAATATTTCCCTCTTAAAGGTTGCTCGTGCATTACAGAGGCCAAAAAGAAGGACTCTGTATGCAAAAGTACCCCATAGGCAAGTGAAGGTTGTCTTGTCTTGGTCTTCTAGGGAAATCTATATTTGATTATAGCCACTAAACTTGTCTAGGAATGAAAATAAATTTTTCCGAGAGAGAGTATCCAAGACTTGATCAATGAATGGTAAGGGAAAATGGTTCTTTTGGGTGGTCTTGTTAAGATCTCTATAATCAACACGGACTCTCCATTTTTCGTTCTTTTTCAGAACTATGACAAGCAGAGACACCCAATAGCTATCAAAAATGGGGTAGATGAAATTATCATTAAGGAGTTTCTGCAATTCCTCTTTCACTATCTCCTTAAGTGTGTGGTTCATTCAGCGCTGCAGTTGTCTAACTAGTTTGCAGTCCTCTTTAAGGTAAATGCGATGAGTGCATAGGCCAGGATGGATTCCTTTCATATCTATATAGTCCCATGCAAATTCCTTTTTGTATTTCTATAATAGTTGTATCAACAATCTGTTTTGTTCAATAGTTAGGTTAGGATTGATGTTTAAACATTTCCTAGGTTTGATTTCAACAGGACTTCTGATAGTATGCAGAGTGGTTTTCAAATTTTCAATAATTGCATCATCTACCTCATCTTCTTCCCCTAGATCTCTAATGGATGCAACAAAGAGTGAATTACTAATAAAACCATTAATGATATCATCCTTTGTTTCATCCTTAAAGTATTGTGCTTTTCTAAGTGTGAGAAGAGGTAGGGAAATATTAGATTCAGGTTCAAATTCCTCCCACCGGGGACTACTCAAATCCAGATGAGGTTTTGCTGGGGGATAAAGATTCAGGTTCTGAGTGGCCTGTCCATCTAAGATCACCATAGATTTGTACCTACATTTGATCTATGTGTCTGCAATGGCCAGCCACGGTCCTCCCAAGATTAAAGGATGACCCCCCAGGTTGGATTTGGTTTGTAAAATGAGAAAATCAATTGGATACTTCCAAGAAGCCACAGTGATAACCATATCTTCTATCATTCCTTCGGGCTTGACATGGGACCAATCTGCTAATTCAAGTATTGTAGGTGTAGGTCTAAGTCCATGAAGTCCTAGGGAGATGAAGAGGTATTTATTCATGACATTAATGTCTTCCCCTAGATCAATCAAAGTATTGGTTATAGGTTGATTGTCAATATGGATAGTCACTGTGGGGTTCCCCGGGTCATTATATTTAGTCAAAAAAGGTTGATCAATCATGAGGTCGGAAAATTTCCCCATGACATGGATAGTAGCAGGGTCTTTAGGTTTCCTTCCAGGCCTTTTGACGCATAGATCCCTCACTCTTTTAGCATAGATAGGTACTTCCTTAAGAGCTTGTAACAATAGAATTCACACATACAAATTTTGCAGTTCCTTGAAGAATATGGATTAAGGTTGTGAGACTAGCCCAATTTCAGTTAATCGTTGAGGGTATGGAGGATTTTGAATGCTAACAGCTGAGTCATCTATCACAGATGCACCAGCCTTGCTGGGATCGGCTGTTATAGGAACATCAAATCCTCCTGAGCTAGCTGTTATAGATGTAACAGTAGGTGCTATATCAGTTGTTATATGTGTAACAACTACCTCAGAATCACCCATATACTTTCTATGTGACTCACATTCTTCTGTAATAATGGGAGTATGCTCGTATCTAATTACTTTCCCTGATCGAAGCTAAACCTCGTTAAGTCCAATAGTAGTAATTAGATAAGTCTGGAGGGTAACTGGAGCATCCATGCTCTGCGCTGCCTTATTATTTGGATTGGGGTTAGGTTGCACAGGTAATTGGGGTAGGAAAAAAGTTGTAGGATTTTGAATAGAAGGAAGTTGTAACTGCTGCTGATGTATTGATATTGGAGGGGGTATTGGACCCTGGCCATTACTTCTCTATTTTTGACCCTAAGGATTGGGTTGTGATGGAGGATATTGCATTGGTGGAGGAGACAGACACTGGTTCCATGGTGAAGGAAATTGTGTTGAAGAAGGAGTAGGATACTACCATGGATATTGCTGAATATTATAAACATTATTCCAAGGATGAAAAGAGGAAATCTGAAGGCATAATTATAGGTCGTGGCTGCCATGGTCTCTTTGATCCAATCAAATAGGAAGATTGGACATCCTTGCTTGATTCTTGAAGTACCGCCTTCAGTCTGGGAAATTCAGGACATTCATTTGTAGAATGTGCCAACTCATAGATATTGCATAGATTGACCCTATTTAGTCCATATTCTCTTTCCAAATGTTTCTTTTTGCATCAGGGACATAATATTGTTAAGGTTGCATCAGCTTTTGCTTGTGCTTTCTTAACTTGTACCGTAGTGATCTGGGGAGAGAGAGTGCTAAAGAGGTTGGTTTTAAAATCCTCAAATAAATTCTTGATCTCTACTCTGGTTACTCCTCCACTCGTGGACTTCTATATATGGAATGAAGGGTCCCGAATTGAAACTTTCCCTCTGACTGATCCTCTTGAGCTACGCAGACAAAGATTCATTATTTCATCAAGCGGTTCTTGCGATATGTCTCCTTTTCCTAATAGGTTTAGATGCTCTAGAAAATAATCTCCTATACCTCTTAATAATATCGGCTTTATAATTTCTGGTTCTAAGTTATTGAACTTAGACATTTGTAAATTGTAGCGAAATTGCTCCATATGGTCTTCCAGGCTTTCCTCCTCCTTCTGTGAAATTCTGAAAATCTCGTCCTTCAAATCCTTGGTTCGATAGTAATCCTGATACTTAAAGAGGAAGGCCTCCCTCATGTCATTACAGGTAATCATGCTAGCATCCAGTCTCATGAACCATCTTAATGTTGCTCCTTTCAGGGTAGCAGGGAATAATTTTAGCTTCTGGGCATCTGAAGTGTAGTCATAACCTCTACACAGCACATCAAATTCGAACAAAAAGGTATCAGGGTCTTCAACAACCATCCCTTGAAAGGAAGGAATGGATGATAAAGGAATATTCTTCATAGGAGCCTCATCCTATGTTACTACTATTAGGAATTCAAAAGTAACAAAGCTATTTGTCTTGACATTCTCATCCCCCATGGTTGATTCTTCCTGATGGGATGAACTGACCTCGAAATGCACTGGAGATTGAAAAGTAAAAGGATCAGGTTGTTTCAGGATCATCTGTTTAAAAACACTACCAGGGTCCCTGATTCTCCCCACTGGTCTCTCTGTGTCCTTCAATTTTTAGATCATGATCAATGATTTTCCACTACTGTTTTGAATCTAGAGTCTTGATATGAGGAGTGGATATAATGTTTGAAGGGTGGTGAGGTCTAGACATGGAAGACACCGATGGCCCAGGCTTTGATATGGTAGCTGCTTTCTGTGGTCCTGTCTTCCTATTATCTCTGTATGATGTGGATTGTTCCTTTTTTGCCCTTGAATCAGATCTCCAAAGAGTGTCTTTCTTCCCAACCGTGACTTTCTTTTCCTTCTTATGGCCCATCTTTCCTGTAGTCAATAGAGTGGGGGATGTTTATAGATGTTGATTTCGTCCTACCAGCACACATGGGCCCTATGTGTATTAACTAATCCTATAAGTGCTTCAGTTTCTACAGCGGTGAGCCCTCTCAAGTTCGTTAAAGTGATGCACAGGTTCTTACCTCTCGTCTTACCGCCAAGCGACTGTAGAGATGAAGACACCCTAAAATAACACCCCAAAAATTCAAACTTCTAAGTGTCCCAGCAAGACATTGGTGATCCCACTCAAGTTCGATAGAGCGATGTGCAGGTTCTTACCTCTCGTCTAACTTCCCAACAATTGTGTCGCTGGAGACACTCTAAAAAACAAAGTTCTTAGAAATTCACACTCCTATGTGTCCCAGCAAGACATTGGTGAGCCCGCTCAAGTTCGTTAGAGCAATGCACAGGTTCTTACCTCCCGTCTTACTGCCTAGTAATTGTGTCGTTGGAGACACTTTAAAAAAACAAAATTCTCATAAATTCACTCTCCTAAGTGTCCCAGCAAGACATTGGTGAGCTCGTTCAAGTTCGCTAGAGCGCTGCACAGGTTCTTACCTCTCATATTATTGCCCAACAATTGTGTCACTGGAGACACTCTAAAAACACACGGAAATTACACCTCTAAGAAACAACTATGATTGATTGGAACGTCACTGCTATCCCCGGAAATGACGCCAAAATTTTGGGTTGTATTAATCACTATTGAATGACTAAAATAGTACACATAAATTATCAATCCAAGGACGTATTTTATTTCAATGACAGTTGCACTGTCTGTGCCAATACACTGAACCAGAAGCAAATGATTCACTCATGCAGAAATAAAATGATCTACAAGACTGAAATCACACTTCAATTAATCTATTCTAGCGCACCACACAACAATTATCTAGTTGTTGTCTCTAATATCATATGTGTAACAACATACAAAGTATTGAAATTGAAGCTGATATATTCACAATTGAAACAACAACAAAAAACACCTCTACTGATTCATAAACCAAAATACAAACACATATACACAACTACCTTAATCACTGCAATCCCTGATAAGGAGGAGGGACCTTCCTCTGTAGCAGGGCACAATTAGAGAAAGAACTTAACGGAAACTAAATCGAATAACGCATGTAACAAAAATAACAGGATAATCTGTATTAATATGAGCAAAATTACAGAGCCAAATTAATGTTGTTCTCCACTAACCTTTCGACCTCAAGGGACGAGAACTATATAGTGGTTACATCTCAGAAAAACAAGGAATAGATCAGTCATGAGAATTTTATGATTCTCATGTTGATCGAAATAGAATACATATGGTTATAACCACTTCTTAATAAAATTATGACTGTAAAATTATATATTACAATCAAAACCACCCATAGGCAGTTATCCAAAAATAAAATGCTTAATAAATCCTACAGCTATCATGATAAACCACATTTGTAGCATAATAACTAGAGGATAGGTCAGCAACAAGAGTTGACGTGATCCAGTTAGCGGTACAACTATAACAGCAGTTTGCGAGTGGGTCTGTAATAGCAGAGTGTAACAACATCATGGCGTAAAAAGATTGTTGTAACAACACACCCTTAACTGCTCCTGTATACCTCGTGCTCAGGATCTTTGGTGCTAAAAATGACATCTGGAAAGACAACACAAAGACAATATATCTTCTCCAAACATTCATCCTCAATTAGTCATAAAAATTTAGGATATATCATAATAATTGATGAAATGGAAGAGTAATGAAAATAAGGTGAAACATCACAAGTTAGGATAGAAAGGTAGGAAAAAGAGGCAAAGATAGTCCCATTAGTTATATTCATGAGGAAAAATAGGGAAAATAAATGTAGGAAAAGTGTGCAAAACTAGCACCCAACATCTCCCCCCAACTAAAACATTTGCATGTACTCATGCAAACTCATATCTCATGGGAATATCTCTGGTGCAGGTCAGTGAGATCATAAGTGCCAACTGTATCTTTGTCTTAAGACTTGTACCCCTGATTTTCCATCAGCTTCCATACCCAGGACTCTGATTCATAATTTCTCAGTTCATAATTACTCTGATAATCCTCAATTGGCAGCCATATCAAAGGAAACTTGAATCTCAATCTGAGCCACAAAGCAACAAGGGATTGTACTATCTGTGCATACGCTGGTAGAGTTTTGATATAATATACAATAGAAGATAGTGGGGTTTTTAGGTGTAAGCTTTCCCCGAGAAATTATCTGTGTTGTGTGTGATTGATCTTTCTTCATGATATTGTAATTGGCGATTGTGTTTTTAATTCCGCAAAGGTTTGTAGAAGCGATTCATTATTTAACTTTAGCATATTGTTAGATCGGGTGAATCCAAGATATACATGAATATTTTATAATTACTACAGGGTATCAGAGCACATGAAATTGCAGAAGTGAAGCAGGAGTTGAGTTTGTGATTGGAAAGAATTCGAACTTGCAGAAAGACTTTCTTGTTGCTACAGCTGATTCAAGATTGAAATGGATTTCAATGGCTTGAGGTTAGATTATGCACTCGAGGGTAGCTCAAACTACATTTCTTGGAAGGACAGGATGGAGGCAGTACTTGAAGACAATGTCTTGAAGGAATTCATTGACAAATATATTCCTAAGTCAGATGCTACAAATCTTGATGTATGGAAAAATAAAGTGGAAAGGGCGAGGAGGATCCTGTTGGAGGGAGTATGAGACCACATTGTATCAAGACTCCATGGGAAAGCCACACCATATGCTATGTGGAAGGCTTTGAAATATCTATTCCAAAGTAGCAATGACCATAGGAAATTGGTGCTTAAATATAAACTCAGGAAGATCAAGATGGAAAGACCGACACTATTCTGGTATACTTAAAAATGATTGTCCAATGTCGGGATGAACTTGGGAGTGTAGAAATAACTGCCGTTGATGATGATTTGGTGAGTTTGGATCTCATAGGACTTCTTAAGAATTGGCACAGTTATGAAGACTCTGCCAACGGACGGGAAAAATTGTCGGACTAGGAACGACTGTGGTCGGATCTGGTGCAAGAGGAGTTCAGGCGAAACACCAGAGATGGCTCTTCATCAAAGCATGATGATGAAGAGGATTGGGCTTTGGATGTAAAGGAAAATAAGGGGAATGGGAAGAAATTCTATTCTAAATCCGAGGCTGGTGAAGATGGCAAGGAGCACAACATGTCCAAAGTGAAGTGTTTTCACTATCACGAGCATGGACATATTGCCACAAATTGTCCACATAAGAATAATAAAAAGAAGGTTGTTGGAGCTATAGCTAGTGAGGCCCTTGCCTCACAATTTGAGCTTGAATTCTCACTTATTTCATGCATGGTGTCAAGTGCAATGATTTCGATGTGGTACTTGGATAGTGGTGCATCTTTCTACATGACGGGAGACAGAGAAATTTTCAGTAGCTTGGAGGAGAATGATCTCCAAATGCATTTCAAAATGGGTGATGACAAAAGGTATAGCAGTACCAGGGTTGGTACTGTTGCTTTCCAAAGGAATTCAGGTAAACCCTTTTTTTTAAAAGTTGTAATACATGTACCAGGCTTAACGAAAAATTTAGTTTCAGTTGCAATGTTGGAAGATAAAGGCTATGATGTGGTATTTAGTGAAGGTAAACCCTTCCTTCGGCATAAAGCCACAAAGAAAGTCAAGAATGTTAGGATTTGAGTTAATAATCTCTATATACTTGATGTAGATGTGATTTCTACAGAGCTTCCAACAATGGGGAAGTGTAAGAAAGCCATGCAATTGACCCTTGAGAGGGAGTTGGATTTACATGCAGGTAAGAGTGAACCTCAATATGTGGAGTAGCCACATGCAGAGTATCATGGAGTGGGAGCAACCACTCATGCAAAGAAATTTCGAGCTAGATGGGCAGAGGGAGTGCATGCAGCAATACCACCAGGTGAGAGGTGGGGCGACATGCATGGATAATCCCAACAATAAATTTCTAGGTAGGATTCATTGAGATGGTGTGGATCTCATGAATTGAACCTGGCTATGAGGAGCCCATAAAGCAAAAATAGCAGGATCAGTTGGATTGATGCAGTCAGATGTCGTGAGGACATGAAATCAAAGTGATAGTGTCAGATACTGGAGCACAAATCAAAGTTGGCAGCAAGTGCAGAGTGCATGGATGTAGGTGTCAGCAGCGCAGTGGTTCCTGAAGACATGTTTAGTAGCTAAGCAGAAGTCAGAAGACTTTGATGATAGATGCATTATACTGATTCAGTTGTTTAGAGGCTATTCAGTTTCGGAAGTGTTGCATGCAAAGGTTGCATGTGCAAGAAACACTAAAGAAGTGTTGCATGCAAAGGTTGCATGGTGCATACATGGAGTTCCATATCGCATGAATGGAGTTGCATGTCACATGCAAAGACATTCCTTTCTTGTTGAGAGGGAGGGTTGAAGTTTGCAACAAGAAACATTGAAATTAGCATCTGGAAACAACATCCTTGATCCTAGTGAAAATTAAACCTACACTAGGTGGGGCCCACACAGGCTATTTTTAGGTGGATGTCTATTTATAGATGCATGAGAAAATTCTATTTATAGATGTATGTGAAAGTTCTATTTATATGTTGCATGTTTATTTATAGATGCATGTCGACTATTATTATCCCTTAATATTAGTTGGACAATAAACAATAATCTATTCTCAATGAGCACTTGGAAATAGTTAATTGAAGTGGAAAATTAGTTAGCTCAAGGAATTTCGAGTTAAGAGGTTGGTTGGTGGGACATGCAGGTTTACTTGAGTTGTAACAGAGCGATTCTAGTTGTAACAGAGTTGGAAGTGCAGTGATCCATTATTTAATGCAAGTTGTAAATCAGTTTAACTCAGTTAAGTGAGTTAAAGTCGATTGTGCTAGTTGTAACTGAAGAGATCAAGTGAATTAATTATTAATTAATTCACAATCAGAGGTCTCACATGCAACTGATGTTTTTACTATTATTAGATGCATGCATGTCAGATCTAGTGGAGACTCAGTTGAGTTCTAGGTGAAAGGGAAGTAAACTATCAGTTGTGACATTATTGGTTGCACACAGCAACCACACACACATTGGATGTGCCTATGAGGATTGCACAGTCAAGGTAGGCAAGAATCATTCATTTAGGGGTTCTTTACCATCAGGGATTGCGCAGTGGACGCAGGCTATCTGGAGACAGCAAATTAGCTAAGGAACTTGTCAATTTTCGTATGACAGTGTGAGACAATTAGCTCATGTATTGAGAGCTCTTGAATTAGATATTTGTATATAATTGTTTTATGATCCATGATATAATACATAATAGAATATTGTGGGGTTTTTAGCTATATGCTTTCCCCGGGTAAATTATTTGTGTTGTGTGTGATTGATATTTCTTCATGATATTGTAATTGGTGATTGTGTTTTAAATTCCCGCAAAGATTTGTAGAAGTGATTCTGTATTTAATAGTAGCATATTTTTAGATAAGGAGAATCGAGGAAATACATGTATTTTGTAAATTTTTCTATAGGATTCCAGTCAAGGAGAAACAGAAGCCTTCCAAATAGAAACTATGTAGGATAAATCATGTCCTAATGCCCTTGGTGGAGAAGGAGATCAAGAAGATGTATGATGCCAAGATAATAGTCCCAATCAGGTACTTCGAATGGGTTTCCAATATTGTGCATGTAAGAAAGAAAACAAGAGAGATCAAGCTCTGCATACATTTTAGAAATCTGAACAAGGTATCACTCAAGAACAACTACCCTTTACCAAAGATGGACCACATATTGCAAAGGGTAGTTGGCTCCAGAAGGATCTATTTTCTAGATGGTTTTTCAAGGTATAATCAAGTGTTGGTGCATCCGAATGATCAACACAAACCAAATTTTACCACGCATTAGGGAACCTTCATGTATGTAAAAATTCCTTTTGGATTAATAAATGTTGGTGCCACTTTCCAAAGAGCTATGGACATTTATTTTTCAGAGGAAATTGGCCTTTTCATTGTGATCTATCTTGATTATATCACAGTGTATTCAAAAACTGATGAAGAACATCTCGCCCATTTGAGAAGAGTTTTTGAAAAGTGCAGAAGGTATGGGTTCTCTTTGAATTTGAAGAAATCATTATTCGACCTTGAATAAGGGAATATTCTAGGACATATTATATATGAAGAAGGAATTAAAATCATTCTTAGAAGGATTGAGGGCATACTTCATATTGGCCGCCCAGAAGCTTCAAAGAGCTCCAATCCTTTATTGGAAAGATAAATTGTTTGAGAAGGTTTATAACAAACCTTGCAAAACTGCTGAGAAGTATCAGTAACATGCTCAAGAGATATTCAAGAGTTATGTGGACCATGGAAGCTAAACAATCTTTTTACTTGGTAAAGAAGGCACTCAATAAAGCACCGGTTCTAATCATCCCTGATTTCACCAAGGATTTCATTATTTTTTCCTTTGCATCAATGAACATTATTGATGTTGTATTGCTGCAGAAAAATAGGGAAGGACAAGAGCAGCCCATAGCATTTTTCAGCCAAGCTTTAAGAGATGCACCTTTAAAGTACAATATCATGGAAAAGGAGGCCTTTGCTTTGATCAAAGCATTGAAGGATTTCAAAGTTTACATTATGCATTCCCATATCATTGCCTTTTTGCCCAATACAGTTGTCAAAAACATCCTAATGTAGGATCCTTATAGAAAAAGAGGCAAGTGGATTACTGTCATCTTGGAGTATGATTTAGAGATCAGACCCACCAAACTAATCAAGGGATAGGGATTAGCCAAATTGATGGCTGAAACCAATTTTCAAGCACTAGATATCAACATGATTCATTCACTGGATGAATAAGAGGAGTTGGCGACTCCACCTATTGATGAAGCATTCTTGAATTACCCCTACTACGCAGATATATTTTATGTTCTATTTAATTTAAATTCTACTCTTGGTTTGTCCTAAATAAAAGCTAGATTCTTGAAATTGAAAGCTGTAAAATTCTGCATCCTTGAAAATGTCTTGTACTGGAAAGATTCTGGGGGCATATTTCTTAAATGTTTGCTTAAATAAGAGGCAGATAGGGTTATGCAAGAATTTCATGAAGCGGATTATGGAGTCCATCTATACTGGAAAACCATTTCTAACAAGATCTTCAGGGCTGGTTTCTATTGGCCTACTATTTTCCCAGATATCCAAAAAATGGTAGCTACCTATCACAAGTTTCAAATTCTTGAGGAAAAAAGAAAGTTTTTGACTTTGCCCTTACAGCCAATTTCCGTTGAGGTACCTTTTCAACAATGGGGCTTAGACTTCATAGGAGAGATCCACCCCTCCTCCTTTGCCCAGCATAAGTGGATCCTGATTGCCACAGACTATTTTACCAAATGGATAGAAGCCATTCCTTCCAGAACTAATGTTGACTCAGTGATCATCAAATTCCTTGAAGCCAACATCATGTCTAGATTTGGTTGTCCTAGGAAAATCATTACAGATAACATTGTTGCTTTTAAGTCCAAGAAGATGGTGGATTTTTTCCACAGATATCACATCTCTTTGGGGCATTCAACAGCTTATTACCCTCAAGGTAATGGACTAGTTGAATCCTCCAACAAGATTTTGGTTCACATCATCAAGAAATTGCTGGAAGGAAATAAGAAATCCTGGCATAACAAATTGATACATGCATTATGGGTTGACAGACTGAAAACTAAGAAATCCATTGGCATGTCACCATACCAGTTGGTCTATGGGATGGATGCATTTTTCCCAACATCCTTAGGAGTGTCAGCCATGAAAATCATTCAAGAGGTACAGGCTGAAGAGAATGATGTACAAAGAAGAATAAGCTAGACCATCTAGTTATAACAGTCTAGAGAAGAGGTTTACAACATAACTTAGGTGGTGTAGGAAAATACAAAAAATATCTTTGACAAAAGAAAAAAAGCAAATGATTTCAATATCGGGGATAAAATACTAAAATGGGATTCCAGAAGAGAAGATAAAGGTAAGCATGGAAAGTTTGACAAATTTTGGAAAGACCCATATATTGTTCATTCCTTCAGGGTAAATAATGCATTTTTTCTGCAAGAGATGGATGGAACAGAGCTGCCTGGAGGTCCTGTCAATGGCAGGATGTTGAAACATTACTTCTCCTAAATACAGAGAATTTTCTCATTCCACTGTAAATACCACAGTTTTGGTTCAGAGCTTGTTTATAGGCCACCTTGTTGTGCTGAAGAATAGCAAGACAAATTCACAAAAACAGTAAGAGAAGACTCATGGAAATTATTGCAAGAAGAGAAGTGTACAAGGCTACTAGTCTTGATGTTCTTGACACTTCCCTCAGAAGAAGTGCCATCCCCAGCTAGAGCCACTGTTAGAGTCCTGTAATTTACAGTATCACAAGGTGACTGTGTATTTCTTATTAGAAAATTTTCATATTGTACATATATTTAAATATTCAAAAATATTTCCAAATAAAAAGAAACAAAAAGGAAAAAGAAAAGAGGGTGTTAAAAAAGGAAAAAGAAAGCCCCACAAAAAATGAATATTCCTGAAAGTGCTACAAATCAAAATGCCACTACTTTTTAGAAAGGTTTGTTCAATCATACAACTTAAGCTTGATTGTACATTTTTGAATTTCCTGCTGATAGGTTAGAAAATGAGGATTTGCCAAACTGTTTAATCTTGGCTTATCAGTAGATAGGTAGAAAATGACATTGGTTCAACAACTTAATCTGGACCAATAGGAGAAACAAGGAGCAGGGTTTAGATAAATGTACTTTCGGATTATACATCGTTAATATTAGGTCGACGTTTCGAACCAGCTAATGTGGTTCATCTTTATGACAAGGTGGAAAGACTAATCGATCTTGATGAATAAATAGTAGAGATGCATCAATGCCCGGAAATAGCCGTTGAGAACTAGTTGTTAAGAACTAGTCGTTAAGGCTAGCTGTTAAGAATTAGTCATTAGAAATTTAGTTAGTTAGTTAAATAAAATTATTAATTAAATAAAATTTTATTAAAAATGAGTTTATAAATTATTATGTAATTTAATTTAATAAATAAAATAAAATTAATTAATTATAAAATAAATAAATTAAATAAATATATAACTTAAATAGTAATAAATAAATAAAGAGAGTTACCTAAGAAAGTACTAAGGAGGGGCCAATTTTTTTGATAAATAAATAAATAAAATACATAAATAAAGTAAAGTCAATTAAAAATTAATTAATTAATTAAATGAAATTTTATTCAAATGAGTTTATAAATCATTATGAAATTAAAATAAATATAAAAAGAAATAGGGGATAAATCTTTTAATAAAATAAAATAAATTAATTAATTATTAAAAATAATAAATAATAAATAAACAAAGAAACCTAAGAAGGAACTAGGGGAAATTTTATAAATAAATAAAAATAAAATTAATTAATTAATGAATTAAAAATTTAAGGTTAGAAATAAAAAAAATCAATAAATTAAAAATAAAACATAAAACATAAAAATATTTAAACAAAATTACCTGGCAAGAGGGTCCAACTCTTACTTAATTTCCAACCATCATCACGATGGAGATTCTTAGCATGTCATTCAATGATTTATAAACCCATTTGTATAAAATTTCTTTTAATTAATTAATTTATTTTTAATTGACTTTACTTTATTTATGTATTTTATTTATTTATTTATCAAAAAAAATTGGCCTCTCCTTAGTGCCTTCTTAGGTAATTGTGTTTATTTATTTATTATTATTTTAGTTATAGATTTATTTATTTTATAATTAATTTATTAAATTAAATTACATAATAATTTCTAAACCCATTTTTAATAAAATTTATTTAATTAATAATTTTTTTATTTTTAACTAACTAACTAACTTTCTAACCTCTAGTTCTTAACAGCGAGTCTTAACGGCTAGTTCTTAACAACTAGTTCTCAACGGCTATTTCCGGGCATTGATGCATCTCCACTGTTTATTCATCGAGACCGATTAGTCTTTCCACCTTGTCCTAAGGATGAACCACATTAGTTGGTTCGAAACGTCAACCTAATCCTAATGATGTGATTAATCTGAAAGTACATTAACAGGGTTTAGGTCAAAAATTCAAAAGAAAAATGAGTTCAGGGTCTGCAAGTCTAAATGCACCCCAAAAAAGAAGAAAAAAGTGTTAGATTGGTATTTTGGGTAGGTAGGAAAATTTAAAAGGCATCAAAATTCCAGTTTTCCTATGATGAAGGAAGAAAATAAATCAAAGAGAAAGGAGTCATTATACTCTAAGGTCCGAAAAAGGGTGATTCTATAAATATTGGGAACCTTATGTTATGTTTCTAATCCTAAGTCCCGGAAATGTTCATTACTCCTTATTTCCCCCCTTCTGCTCATATTTTTCTTTATCCTAAGTCCTATCCAATCCTCGCCGAATCCCAATAACGCATCACAAATCAAAAATTCCAAAGGATAAGCATGCAAGATCATAAAAAACATAACGAAGTGCGATTTGCGAAATGGTGGGACCCAATCGCATATCGCAAATCGCAAAGTTTAACATTCACCTCCCACTGCTCATAACAAAGTCTGCGATCCGCGGGTCGTGGGCGGGCCCACCTTTTTCCTTGCCATATCATCCCCACTCATCGCACTTTGCATGTCGCCAGTCTTAATGCTTACCTCCATTTCCCCACCATTAAAGCTCCCCGAATGCAATCTAAGATATAGGTCGGTCCCACCTCCACCATGCCACGTCACCTTTTCCACCATCGCACATCGCAAATTTTAACATTTGCATCCACCGCTCATAACCAAGATGTGTGATTTGCGATTTGAGATGAGCGGGCAACCCTCGCCTTCTTGCCACATCTGCTCTAACTTTCTCTTCCATCCTATCCCAATACCCCTGCCAACACAATTGTTGCGCCATAAAGGGTCAGGACGGTAATCCAATGGACTTGCGCCACCTCCACTCCACCAAACTGCTGTTTCAAATCCAAAATTTGGCATAACTATAGATTTTACTCTGTTTGTTATTTCTGAATTGTTGCAGGTGTGGAATTCATAGGTATTATCAGAGAAAGTGCAGACTGTTGTCAAAGATCCCGTTGTTTATCAAAGAAGATTTGTCAACTCTCTATGAACCAGATCACAATACTCCTTTATATTGTTTGATCCTGGCCACGATTCCTCTCTGTCATATCCCTTACTCAGTGTTGATCCATAGCAATTTCCCTGTCTCTGCTCCCCCTTTTGTCATCCCACTCTTCATTGAAGGTTGATAAAGAATATACATTGAAAAATCATTCCTCCCAAGGAAGATGAAAAGGCACGGTGGACATATCATCACATCCGCTGATTGATTAGAAGTACCAGCATCACATCATCTTTAATGATCCAATAGAGGCAGCCCAAAAGTAAAGCCAGATGTCAGAGCTACCCATTGTTGCCTCTTTGCAACCATCTCAGCCACCTCCAAGATAATTTTTGTATTCATGATCTGAAAATGGGTGGATAAATTGAAATTCTTATGCGCAAGCACCTCCCACTCAGTTAAACAAATAAAATATCTTTCTTATACATGACTGTGCAAAAATGAATACTTGAAATAGGTGTATGTTTTTTTCTTAACTGTTTAAGTTCTTTAAGAGCATTTGTTTTTTCTGATATTAAGCATATGCAACAACCATATAATGCAACAAATAAGCATCAACACATAACAATAAATTTAATATAGGATTTCACCCGAATATCGTGGGCTACGTCTCCTTGAGCCTATGTCAACTGACTTGGCTCTTTGGGATTATGATGTATAAATTCTTTAAGAAGTAAATACTTAACTCCAATGGTTTTTTGGGTTGTACCATTAGGTTTAGAATATCATCATACCCCTGGAATGGCTGTCATCACTCTGAAGATAGAACTAGACTTCCCTTAGACTTGATCTCTATTGTTTGTGCCTTAAGCTTCCCTGAGCTTCTC
Source organism: Pinus albicaulis (assembly GCA_034641835.2). Taxonomy (NCBI): domain Eukaryota; kingdom Viridiplantae; phylum Streptophyta; class Pinopsida; order Pinales; family Pinaceae; genus Pinus; species Pinus albicaulis. Next base: position 456,034,248 of record CM076570.1, on the reverse strand, counting down.
TGTGGCACTAACCCTTTAAGAAATCCTTTTTGTCCCTAAAACCTTCTCTATTGTCTCCAACATACATCAAACCTTCCAAATAGACTGATCATTTGCTCAAAATGAGCACTGGCTCCCCAATCTAGGCCTCCATCCACTGTTGGCCCTAGGTTGCCCGAAACTTATTTGTGGCTTCTAAAGCTCTATAAGTCTCCAAATTACCCTGAAAATCATTTCATTGGATTAAAAATGTATGAAATAGTTATAATAGATTATTCATTTTCATAAAATGGCCTCTAGTTGCTCTGGTAATGCCTCCAACACTTGGTGGCACCCCCTGGCTCTGGATTCACTGAAAACTTCTCTGAAGAATATCTATTTTTAGAATTCCTCAAAAGATTTTGAAAACTCCATAAATAGATTTAGAATTATCAATATAGTCATAAATGACTATTTATTTGCTGAGAATGGATACTGGCTTCTCTAGATAGGCCTCATTCTCCTGCTAGCACTTGGTGGCCCTAGTGGCCCCAGGAACTTCTTTGAAGCATATCGGTCTCAAAATTCCTTTGATGGGTTTGCAACCCTCACCAACGAGTCTGGAATTTCTAAGATAGTTGAAATTGACTATTGGCACTCCCAGAATGGACGAATCTAGCTCAAGATAGAGCTTAATCAATTTTTGTCCAGTGAACCCTAACTCAGCTCCATTAATTTTGGAGCGCTACAGTTAAAAATAGTGAAAACCCCCAAATTTGGGGCACACTCTAAACTGACTGCCATTTTAGCTGCAATATTAAATTTATTCGTTGCATGTGATAGTTCCGAGTTGGGTGCTGATGGGTAATGCGCCGGTTGTTAGGCGTTTGACTGCGCAAAAAGTTTTAACGTTGATGTCGTGTGACACGTTTAAAAATAAACTGTGGAGTCTGGATGGTTATTCATTTCATAAACTGTCGGTGGTTTAGGCCCATGGTTCAATGGGGTAAGACCATATGGAGAGGGGTTGGCCCCTTCGGTCCCCCAACGCAGAAATCACCACACGTTAAATTAAATCATTAACCCATTATGGTTAAGTCACACTGATAGCCTAAATGGTAAGGCGTGGGCATGCACACTCAAAGGTCTTGAGGTTGACTCCGATCGGCTCCACCAAAATTTTGATACACCAAACCTGGGCCACGTGGTGGCCTTCGGGCCTGCCACATTGTGGCCTCTAATTGGCTCATAAAAACCCTTCGACGTATAATAAATTGCCACTTGTCATGATTTGACTGGATCGGAAGGAATATTTTTTTTTTTTTTTGAATTTTCCAAAACCAAATCAAACCTGGTTAAAAGCCAAACTTTGCAATTTACTGGACTTTTCAAATCGTGATAACTTCTTCATACGGTGTCAGTTTTTAGAACTGTTCACGACACTGGAATCGGGAAGGTGAGATATATCCGGTCACTCAGGTTTGACACACTTTTGAACACTTTTAAATTTAAGCTATCACTTAGGTCCTTGACCCAAATCTGATCAATTCACGAGGAGCTGCCTAAGTTTTGCATTCATGAAGAGCTACTAAAAATAATTCTACAAGTGGTGTTTTGTCAAATATTTTATTTTTTCGGGCCTTGCATGGCCACACTTGTCTAATTTTAGTTTGATTTTAATTAATGAATATTTCCAAAGTAGATTAGGGCAACCGACTCAAGTTTTAGTTAAATATTGCTCAAATTTTCATTGTCAAGGGTTGGATATTGTTAGCCCCTGCATTGTAAGAACTACTATATTGGAGAACTATAATTTTGGAGTTGTATATCAATAATCAAAGACCGTTTACAGGGTTCTTGAGCTGTGTTAAAATGGTGATGTGCTACTTCTTTGTTTTAAATGTTTCCGTTGTTTTCCCTGTTGTGCATTTGCTCATCTAATTGTAAATCAGAAATTTTAGATTAAAAGTTTGCTGTCAGAGCACCTTAATTCTGTCTGCATTTACAGTCTTAATGTTTTCTGCTGAAGCATGATTAAAGAATTCTTAACTGCTCTTTAGTCACTATTGAACCTGACTATTTCTTTCACCTCATAATTCATACAGTTCTAAATATCCATTTAGCGTAGTTAGCTTTCCCTGTGATGCTCTTGAATGTTGATGTGCCAATCCAGCCTTTGACTCCATAGCCCAATGGAATAGTCCCTGCATACCTACTCATCCAAACAACCAAATCAATAAAAAAAACCAATACTACCATCACGATAACTAGCAAAACATCAACATTCGTCATATTAAAGATAAATTAAAATCGGAGATAGAGAGAACACACTCTGAGTCTAGGAAGGCTAGGTTCTAAACTCCAAAGTGGTTTGATGTTGTCCTCTATCGTTTATTCTTTCCAATATTATAAATTATAGGACCACAACAAGAGGCATATATGAAATTTATAACCAAAACTAGAGACCTAAGGAGTGAGGTAGCAAGACCATGATAGACATCAAAAATCATCATACACCATACAGGAACCTGAAACACGAGCATCTGATAGAAATAACATAGACACTAGCATGAACATCTTCATCATAAATAATCTATGCAGCTCCAATATCATCAACCTACGATCAAGTGTGAAATGCTTCCAAGCATCACCAATCAACTGTATCGGCAACATATCAATGAATATCCTCTTGAATTCATGTAACATTAGTAGTGACCATAACATATAATTCATCAAGTGTATCAAGAAGAATTATCACAACTTCACTAAAATGAAACTCAATTAATTATCCATAAGATCCATATATACAATTCATCCATCATTTATAACTCATGACACAGTGACAGTAATTAACCTATCATAGCATGAGATTTTTCATTCAAGATCTGTTAGTAACTCATCTCCTTGATATGATATCATCAAGATAAATATGCTCTTTCCATTTGTAGGAAGATCCACAATCCACGAACATCAAAGTCATATTGATCTCTTACAACATAATACCATAAGAAACATATATTTCCATGTTGTTATCACCTAATTTGAACCTTAGGCTGAAGGAAGGCAAATTAGGGTAACCTTAAACCACGCTCAGCCTTGTAGCTAGCCCTACAAGGTTAGGAGAGGGCTCTCTCCGTGAAAAGATATTCAATAAAGTATAAGAAGAAATTGATATTAGGCTAGGTATAATGATGGGAAATGTTTTTATAAATTCAAGGGTGTATGGAACAGATGGGGCAGTTTGAATCTGGGGAATTAAACCAGAGATATAGGTTATTTCATGGGGCAAGGTAGGCAGTAATTTTAGAAATTTAATTTAAATAATGATGGAATGGTAAGACTGGTGAGGAGCTGAAAAGGGCATAGGAGATGGATCCTTTTCAAACAGAAGAAAACATAGAGTATTGAATGATTTCCCAAGGCAGAGCATTGCTAATGGATTCTACCTATCTATCTTGAAAGCATTCAACCAGAGATATGAACGAATGAATGGCAAAAATAACAATTAACAGATGAAAACAAAGGAAAGAACAGTGCTAAAATCCACACCACATGGATCCCAGAAATCAGAGCTGCATATCTTTATTTAATTCCCTGTCAAACTGTTACAATGGGAGTGCAGAGCGTCCTCAGTTATCTCCAACTAATTCCACACTTTATATCTTTTACAATGGTGAAAGACTACATTAAATACACGAATTTCAAAGGGGAATAAATCCACAGAAACAGGAGCTGTTTAACCAGCTCAGGAACTGAAATCCGATCATAGAAAACAGACCAACAATATCCCCCTAAAAAGAGGGGCAACAATACATTTTGAACATGCTGAGGATTTGTTGTTGCATCCACCAAATGAGAAGAAGAATTAACCAATCCCTTTTAAATCATTGCTAAAGAAACTGTGATGATTCTATATCTGTATTTAGCTCTCGGCCTTTGATTGTTTCCCTCTATTTTTATCCTTTGAATCATAACCAACTTTTGAAGAAAACTCCCTTTGGAACCAATTAAAACGAAATGATGCCTTTTAGTGAAGGAAAGACTCATTTTGAATGAAAAAGAGTGAAAGGAAAAGGAGGTGGGCCCGAATCGCAATCGCAATCGGAATAGGGGAAGGAGTATCACATAAGGAAGAGAATGCGATTTGGAGTTTGCGATTGCGATTAGTGTAAAGGGAAAGGAAAATTTTATGAGGAAAGTGCAATCGCAATCGGGGTGGAAAGGGGGTATCATATAATAGGGCAATGGAAAATTTGCGATGCGATTAGGAAATCCTTTTTAAAAAGTAAAAATATAAAAAAAATAGTTTTAACCAGGGGAAAACCCCTTTTTCTTGAAAAGGGCGAAAGACTTTAAGTGGGACCCCAAGAGGAATCGCAATCGCAATCGGGGAAGGGGAGCGGAGTTGTGGACACATCGAAATAACAAACTTGCAATGCGATGGAGTAAAGGGTGATGCAATGAGAAATGGGAGGAAACCCTTTGAAAATTCATACAAATCAAAATCTTTGCTTCACATAGGAAAAAACCCTTTTTTATTAAAAAAAGCGAAAGGGCTTTAGGTGGGACCGGGGACTAAATCGCAATCACAAATCGGCGGGGGATGAAAGTGAAAGTTTTGGACACATTGAAATAAAAATTTGTGATGCGATGGAGTAATACCATAGTGCGGGGGTTTAAACATGGCATGGGGAAAAGTGCAATGCGATGAAATACTTAGAAACCTTTCAAAATCATTTTATTGCTTTTACAAAGGGAAAATACTTTATTATTGAAGCGGGGCGGAAAGGCCTATGGTAGGACCAAGCCAATCGCAATCAGGAATCTGAGGAGGGGTGGAAAGGGAGTTTGAATTCGCGAGAATGGATGATTACAATGGTTCGACGACTTTATGAGTTGTTCGATCAAATGGGTGGATCGATGGTACGAGTGCAATCGGGGGAGCAGGTCGGGAGTCAATCGCATTGGAGTAATCGGGGAAGGGTCAATTGGAGGGGGTCGATTGGGACGTGCGATTGCGATGATGGATTGGATATGGGCTGTCGGATCGTTGATCGAATCAACAGTCCAGATGTGATCGGAGTGGGTTAATCGGGGGTACTCAATCGGGAGTTGTGATTTAAGTGATGTGATCGAATCGGGGAGAGAAGGTTAATCACATCAGAGGGGATTATTTAATCGCATCGGGGGTTTTGATGGATCAAAAGAACCTTTGTGATGCAATTATGCAATCGGATAGGGGAAAAGGGGTTTAATAATAAAAAAAATTTAAAATGATATGAAATAAAGTGTAAGGGAGAAATGGGAAAAGGGGAAAGATTAGGCTATAGGGGACCTTCTTTCACTTAGGCATAATTTTCGATCCAGGAGTCAGTTTTGAGAGTATAATATACCGTTGGAAAGCTCTTTCTGGGCTCTTTCTGATGGAAACACTTAGAACATGATTTTATACTAAAAATTCTATGGAAAACACCTTTTAAAAGCAGGGATTTCGCTTTGTGGAGATAGCAGCTTCTGAAGTGCAAATTATTACATATGATGACATAAAATTACATGATAGATGATAATAAAAGAAAAGTATCATGTTTTTCACCTCAAAACATGGTTTTTGGGTGAAAATTAGATCAAGCTTAATAGAACATTTCTTTGATTTTCCCAGATGCTGTGACTTTGAGTTTATTTGACCTCCTCATGACCTTGCTGATAGTTATTGACAATTTACTCATTAATTTGACCATGATGAGACCCTAGAACCTAATGAGACCAAGCCTATGACCTAATAATATGGATTGGGAGTGAAAGTGACTCATGACTGAAGACCATAGAGAGGGGAATTAGCAAGTTTCACATGAGGGAGAACTCATGAAAGACCACTACCATCAATGAATTCATGACCTAATGGAATGATGAAAATTGGTATGGGACTCCTAATATGAAAATGAAAAAGAGTAAATTTGATCACTGATGGCAGTATGACAAGACTGACACTAACACATGTATCAAAAACATATGTGAGAACCAAAAATATCACATAGAACTGAGTAACAACATCATATCAACGTTTCACATGTATATCAAGAAATATATATGCATCATTCATAAATTCACCATATGAAACTTATGCATCATAGAATACATAATGAAAACAACGTATAAATGTCAACAAGTAGTGAGTGGCTCACTAACCATAGCATGCACATCTTCTTCATCAAGTGTATTACATAGGAGCTAGAACTTCAACATAATATGTGTCTTCAAAAACATCACAAATGATATATACGTATCATGAACACCATTATGCAACAAGGAATCCTCAAGAAATCATAATGCACTATTAGAAGCATAAAAAATGCTCCCCCTTAACCTGTGCCAACTATTCACTATCAAATTTGTTTATATCAACTTCATCAAACAGTAAATTCGTCAAAGAACCAAAGTAACAATGGCACTTTGCAGCAAACCATGAACCATCATAAACTAACATAATTTCTAAGTAAAATATGAGCATCATCAATCGACTATAACAATTCAATGTCAGAACTAGAAAGCCAAATTATAATTGATTGAAGCATATCATAAACTCTCCCTAAGTCTATCCCATTGTTTCTTCATATCATATAAACATACACAACTTTCTAGATCAAAAATTGTGTATATACATGACTATCCTTCATGAGATTTGCATACAAAAAGCAAACTGTTGATTTTTCATAACTACAACTCCCCCTAAACATGATATGTCTATTCATGTTCATTTCTACGTCATCAGATGTAATGTCAGTAATACCAAAACATCAAAAAGATTATAAAACCAAAATAGAGAGCCATCACCAAGATACTCATTCATAGCTCCCCCTAAGATCATTCCTCATTTATCATGTGGACCTTATAATCACCATTTGTTCTCCATGAGATTATATACCTCACAATACTTCTACATTCACTGTTAGAAGTACTATTTTAAGAACAATGGATTGCAGCATAGACCATCTTATTTTATTCTGAATCTAAAGAGGAGGAAGTATCCCTCTCAGTTTGACTTGAATTATTCTCTATAAAGACATATAATTTGTCTGGATTTCTATATCATCTTGTATGACCTTTCCAGATTCTTGTTCTATAACCTTGCATTCAGTTGATGTAAACACAATTATATTTCCTTTACCATCCATTTTAACTACACTTAGAATATTTTGATTTAGCCCTTGAACTAATAATGTATCAATTTCTCTTCTATACTTATTAATTGTGGCTCTACCTTTTCCCATAACTTTTTATGGAGCACTATTTCCAAGAATAACGTTACCATCTTTATTTTTCTTGAGAGACTCAAAATTGTTCTTATCTCCAGTCTTGTGATAAGAGCATATGTTGTCTATATACCATTCATCTTCATCTTCAAATGAGAAAAGAGCAAGACCACACCTTATATGTTCTTCTTCTTTTTTCTTATTATGAGAAGTGTTGGTGGATCCATTTTTCTCAGGTATTTTGGTAACAATATTCTTATTTGGTTTCTTTCCTTGTTGTATATGAAAATTCATTGACTTTTTCCTGCATTCTTTTGCAACATGCCCAAACTTGTTACAAGCATAACATATTATATGAACAGAAAATGGTGTGGAAGAATCATAATATTTTTGTTTCATTTTCCTTCTACTACAATCAATAGCTTTATGAAAATATGTTGCAAGAAAAAAAATATCCCTTAAAGAAACCTGAGTACCTCGGAGTTGATGATCTTCTTGTAAAATGACTACTTCCTTGAGATTGAAACAATCTGCTTCTGTAATTGGCCACAACATGTCCATAATTAGGAGATATAAACCATTTAACATTATTAATCAAAGGAGAGAATCAATTAATGTTTATATTATTGGAAGCAAATGATTTCTTTTGAAAATTTCTCTTCCTTGGATGATGATCTGGTTGACTTCTTATCTCTTTAACAAGAATTTCAGATTTCGTATTGTTATCCTTCAAGATTCTTTCACAATCTTGTGAACTAGATTCTCCTTTTAACGTTTCATGACAAGATAAAATTTAATGGAAGGATAGCTTTGAATACTAAGAATATTATCCAAAATCTTAGTACTATCTTGGAATCTCAATTGTTTATCCTTTTCTTCTATTTTACCTTTTAGAATATTTACCTCAACTTCTAGTTTTTGACACTGTTTTTCCTTTTCCAGATACTTCTTCTTCATTCCTTGTTCAATTTTTTTTCCTTCTTCCAATTGCTCCTTTAATTCGATAATCTCTTTCTTCATCGTATTCTCTTATTCTTCAAATTCCTAAAGTAGGAGTCTTCATTTTTCTTGTTTGACTTTTCAAAATAACGTCTTACAGAATTGATCTCAACTTCAAGTCCTTCACAATATTGATTATGTACTACTAAAACATTTACTGATTTAAAATGATCCCTATTATCATATGCCTATAACTTATCCTTAAGATTGTTAACCCTTTCCTAGGAAAAGTCAAGTTTTCCTCTAATATTAAGAACTTCCTCTAGCATGTCTTCTTACATAAAATACTCATCTTTTTATACACAATTATTTTCTTTAGAGACAATAGTACCTATTGGTTCTTTGGATGAGATTTTTTTTTTTTTTTCCTTCATGTATTTCCTTTGCATTTGCATAATGCATAACCCCTATTAATGCTGAATCATGTATGCTATTAATGGTGTCACTTAATTCCTTATTGTTCTTTTTCACTTCTTCACGTGATGGGGGAGTTTTAGTAAAACCATTGCATAATGAATACCAAAAATCAGAACCAAGGTTCATTAGATTAGACTTAATGTTTTCTTTCCATTCTTGGTAATTATCGTTACTTAGCATAGGCATACCTTTATTCTCCATTGTTTCTAACTTGCCATGTTCTTCTGCTTCTAGGGCCATCTTTTTTTAATCTATTTTCTCTTTAGAATGCTTAATTTCAATTTTACCCATGAGAACAATTTCAATTGATTCATTTTCATCTTCACTATCATCATTACTACATGAACAAGAAAATGGATCACAAGTAGAAAAAAACCCATAGCTGATAATTATTTGTTAATGTCTTATTCATTTTTTATCAATAGAAAGAGGGGTGCTCCCAAAGCTAAATATTTGATGACATCTATAACTTTCACTGCATCTGATATATAGCTTTTACTACCGCAATTTTCTGACTCCTTCCTTTGAGAGATCTTCTTCTTTTCTAATCATCCCCGATCCACTCCAAGCGGTTAAGCTTCAACTGAAGTGACCTACTCTGATTCGAATTATTAGGAAAAATACTAAGAGGGGGGGGGGGGGGGGGGGTTTGAATCATTTTTTTTAAATCTATTCAAATTTTCATTTCTTATGTAATATTCCTAATTAGCTTTCAGCTAGTTGGAATATTAATTTTTTCTTTTGTCAATAAAATAGATGAATAGAGAGACCCATAAATCTCTTTAGTAGGAATAAAACCATTTCTAATGTGAATGTGGGTCATTGTATCAGTTGAATAAATCAATCATGGGTGTGAATAGGGGTTGATGCATGTGGATGGGGTTAAGGTTGACCAAATCAACAACATAGTCATGGAGGTAGTGGATAGCTATTGGAGGACAATGAAATCATGATGGAGGAGAGTATGCATGAGAGTATCATCATTATTATGTGGTACCAAGGGAATGGAGGCTCACAAAGCATAGAAGGAAGGTCATGGAAGCCATGAGGGCATTTTGAATATTTTTTTATGTTTGGTATTTTATGAGTTTCTGCACGCTTCAGCTGTTTAGCAAAGCCTGTTGTGTTGTTTAGCACAAGGATGTTTCCAAGCGGAAATCCCACCCTCATCCTCGGGGGATTTCGAGTTCCCACTCAGGAGAGGTTCCTTTGAGCTTCATTCCATCATCTGACATCAGGCCAATCTTTAGCCATCTTTAGCAGCCCAGTATCCTTCAGAAACTACGTTATTCTGCAAGGCAGTTTCAGTGAAGGGTTGATAACACAAGTTTTTGAGCTTGTTCTCCAGTGAGGGGAGTAGCCCTTCATCCGAAAATTCAATGGGGAGGAGTTCCAACCATTTTTATATCAGATCAGCCACCTCCCAGTAGTTACCCAGCTACGATTGTAATTCAGCCCTAGGGCTTCATTTTTCATCTTGTGTATTTCCGGAAACCCTTTCTGGGTTATCTTGGCATTGTGATAGAAATCCTAGATATCTGATCCCGACATTTTCTAAGTGCTATATCAACATATCCATGCAATCATAGTTTCCAACAGGGATTGCATAGTCATGGCCTTCCGACATTTTGTATAGCAACAATATTTCATTTTTTGGTATACTGGTTCATTTGAGGCTTGTTTTGCCTAGCTTGAGTGTCTTTTTCCTCAAGATATTGTACTCATTTTCTGTTATGATATATAATAAAATGGCTTATTATCTGCTCATGTTTGGTGTATTTATATTTTACTGCATTTTCCATTTTTATGTTCAATATTCCTGTTTTTCCTAATTTTGAATATTACAGTGGTATCAGAGCATAATCTTGGCTCTGCCTATGGGGCACTTCATCTATAACATCCGAAGCAATGGATGAAAAGGAGTTCCCAAAACTTCTTCTCCAAAATATGCAGGATATTTCCAAATAAATCAAAGAGATGAGGGTAGAAAGATAGGAGGAATCCCCTAGAGGGTTTCAAAATGTAGAGGGTTTTGACACCTCACATCATTGGTGTGAGCAACCAACATTACAACAAGTTTCAAAATGATGGATGACCACAAGAGGAGGAGACTCTTGGTGACTATTTATTTGAATATGAATCTCAATATGAGAGGTTCAAAGAGAATCTAAACTTCCAAGGGTTCTGTTGGGTCAAGGATAATAGGAGGCCTCGTAACAACAATAGAGGTGGAGGGTACATGCAGAACCATGATCTGCATCGTACTGTGGATATATTCTTATTGCCCACTTTTTATGGATCATCCAAGAGCACAACCAAGGCTTGGGTGGAAAAAATAGACATCTATTTCTAGCTAAACCCAGTATAAGCCATTAAGATAGCAACGCTACACCTTGAAGGTGAAGCACATGATTGGTGGTTTCATGGCCTATCTACATTGGGGCATGAAAGTGTGACTACACATGCAGAATTCACCCAAATATTGGTAGAAATATTTGACTGAAGAAATCCTGAAGCTCACTTTGTTGAGCTAGCTAAGCTCAAGTAGTCAGGAAATCCGGAGAATTATATCTCTGAATTTCTGAAACTTTCAATCATGGTGCCAGATCTATCTACAGCTAGAAGATTATACATGTTTACTGATGGGCTACCAGAGCCTTTGCATGGGTTGGTGAAATCCACTAGACCAACTACGCTCTGAGATGCCATTAAGAGGGCTAGAGACTTACAAGATGATTTGACAAGGGCAAGATCTCCATTTCAGTAGAAGCCCTCCTTTCAGTCAAAGGGGAAATATGTGAAGGTTCCTCCCCCAAAGGAGAACCTAGGCAAAGGAACTCTTAGTGTTGATTTCTGAAGAGATTTGAGGAGGAGGAAGATTTGTTTCACTTGCCAAGAACCATGGGCACTAGGGCATCAGTGTGATGTGGGAAAGGCACAGTATATTGAGGTATTCTCTAATAGTGAATAGGAGGAAGAAGAAGATCCAGAAGGATACATCAGCACTGTGGCACCAAGAGAGGATCCACAACCACCAGGAGGTGGAAATGGGGAATTTTCTCCAATTGGAGGGGTCCTTGCATCTTTGCAAGGATTACCTAAGTATCTGACCTTAAGAGTCTGAGGTACAGCTCTGGGGCAATGGGTATCACTGTTGATAGATAGTGGGTCTACCCATAATCTTATTGATGCTCAGTTGGAACAAAAGAGGACAATACCCACATATGATTTTGAAGGATTCTCAGTTTTGGTTCCATGAGCTAGAACCATGCAATGTGTGAAGTATGTTTTGGCATTGTCCCTAACCTTGGGGACATATACCTTTACTGATCACTTCTTTGTGGTCAATATTCCTGACACCAATGTGATATTGGGGGTACAATGGTTGATTACTCTAGGGAAAGTCACCACCGATTGTGATACATTGCAGATGGAGTGGATAGATAAGAAGAGTGGTAAGAATCAAATGATCAGGGGCATGCACGCCTATTCATCTCAGGAAGTTTCTGAACATAATATGGAGACTACTTTTCACAAAGGAGGTAAGGAAAAATCAGTCTACTCAGGTATGCAGACTACTCTAGACCATGATTCCACAGTATTTGGAGGCATTTCACCAGGAAGGCCCCCAGACCAGAAGTTGGTTAAAGAGTTCTCACAACTAGTGGCACCACTCACAGATCTGGCTAAGGGGAGAGCCTTTGATAGGGAAAACACTGCACAGAGGGCCTTTGATTGGCCGAAGGAGGGAGTGAATATTTGTCCGGTATGGGTATTACCATATCTCACCAAGCCTTTTGCACTGGAAGGTAATGTTTCAGGGGTAGGTGATGGCACAATTACAGAGCAAGGAGGCTATTCCATAGCCTTTGAGATTCAGAAGATACTTCCACATAGGAAGGTGAGAAGGGGTTGATGGCCTTCATACATTCATTGGCCAAAGTTAGGCAGTTTTGGATGGGCAATAGCTTCCAAGTGAAGATTGACCACTATAAAATTCAATATTTTCTTGAGTAAAATGAGCTACAAGAGAGGAAACAAAAATGGGTTAGCATAATTCTAGCATGTGACTCTGGCATTGAACATGTCAAAGAGGGAAGAAATAACGTAACAGGTGCCTTATCACAGAGACCAGCAGTGCTGACATGGATGAGTATGGATCCAAATTGGGATTCCTAGCTGTTGGTGGAGTATTCCAAGAACCACTTCACATGTAGGATACTTGATGGGCAGGTGACCGATAAGAGGTATAGAGTGATGGATGGAGTCATCTAATACTTAGATCGGATCTTATTTACTAGAGATTCTAAGCTCAAGGAGAAAATTCTACATGCAACACATGATTCACCCCTTTCCGGCCACTAAGATGTCATTAGGACATATTAGGACATTAGGGAGAGATTCTCATGGGAGAGACACAAGGAGGACGTGCTCCAAGATATCAGGAAGTGCATATTTTTCCAGAAGAATGAAGAAAAAACAACTATCCTACAAGGTTTATACAATCACTTCCTTTTCTGAGAGGGAGATGGGAGAGCCCTTCTATGGACTTCATCACTATTTTTCCAGTAGTACATGGTAAGGATTGTGTCTTTATGATCATTGGTCAACTAACAAAGTATTTACATTTCTTTTCCTTTTATTCTCAGTGCACTATTTCACAAGGGGCTAAACCTCTCCTTGGACTTCTTGGTTTTCTTAAGACCATAGTCAATGATGGAGATAGCCACCTCCTGTATAGCTTTGGGAAGGAGCTGTTCTGGTTGGGGGGTACCAAGTTGAGACTGGGTACCAGTTATTACCCCCACACATACAAGCAGACAAAGTGTGAAAACAAGTGATTAGGAATCTACTTGCAGAACTGTGTTTAGTGGCAGCAAGGAGCATGGTTGTGCTAGCCCCATTTGGAGGGATGTTACCACCATCCAAAATTTCATATGGAAATTAGTATGTCTCTATTTTTAGTTCCATATGGTGATGATTCTCTAGAAATTCTTGATAGCATGGTTGGAGCAAGCAAGGCTGCTAGAGTTGAAGGTTGGATCCAAGAGAGTCAGGACATATTCCGGTCTCTTAAGGACAACATCACTATAGACCAAGATCAACGGAAGTTGTATACAAATCGTGGGTGGGTAGATATATATTTTGGGATATACACTTTGATCTTTCTCCATTTTCATCCTTACAAGCAATCTTCATTGAAGGATAAGGGGACTGAGAGTCTCTCTTATGAACCATACTGGGTGATACCTCTTATTGGGGGAGTAGCATATGGGTTGTAGCTTCCCATGGGAAGTAAGGGCCCCAACGTTTTTCATGTCTCATGTCTCAAGAGCGAAATGGGATAACATGTAGTTGCCATCATGGATCTCCCACCTCTTTATGTTATGAGCCCTTCAGCATTGTCACCAAAGGCTGCCTTGGACACTTGGGAGGGGCAGCAAAGGAACACGATGATTAAGGAATATCCAATTCGATGGAGGAATCTACTGGATGACGATGCTAATTAGGAAGGAGAGAAGATTTTGCAACATCCATCCTTACATTTTCTTGAGGAAAATAAAATTTTGGGAGGGGAGGACTGTAATATTCCTAATTAGCTTTCAGCTAGTTGGAATATTAATTTTTTCTTTTGTCAATAAGATAGATGAATAAGAGGGTAGAGAGACCCATAAATCTCTTTAATAGGAATAAAACCACTTCCAATGTGAATGTGTGTCATTGTATCAGTTGAATAAAGCACTCTTGGGTGTGAATAGGGGTTGATGCATGTGGATGGGGTCAAGGTTGACCAAATCAACAATGCAGTCATGGAGGTAGTGGAGAGGTATTGGAGGACAATGCAGTCATGATGGAGGAGAGTGTTAGACTCCTATACCAATAGGTGTCATTTTTCATGATTGTCTTGATTAAACTATTGAATATGCTCAAACCTTTTTCTTGAGCAAAGGTGTTCCATATTCTTGAAAAACCAAAAAATCAAAAAATTTAAAAAATGTAAAGAGGGTATACCCTAAAAGAAAAATCAAAGGGTAAGAAAAATAAATTGGTCAAGAAAATGAAAGAAATGAACCCCAAGAAAAAATAGACCAAGGAAAGTGTGAAAATCAAAATGCCACTACTATTTCATTTTTGTAATAAAGCAATTGTGTGCAGCTTGTCAAACTTTTGCCACAATTTATGAAGAGTCAAACTGTTTAAACTTGACTCATTCATGTTTCAATTTCATGTTGTAGAATAGAGAATAAATATCTGACCAAATAGTTTAATTTTGGCAGATAAGTAGATAGGTAGAGTTAATAAAAGGTGCTCAACAGTTTAATCTGAGCCCTTGGATGTAATAAGAGTAGAATTAGATAGAATTTCCATGTAAAAGGAAAAAACTGATAAGGGTTTGCAAGTCCAAATGCACCCTAATAAAGAAGAGGAGATGGTAGTGTCAAGTAGATAGTGTAGGTAGATGGTGTTGCAAAACTTTCATGTGATGAATGATGCTGTTAAATGTGTTAATCCTTTACTTTCATCACAAGTACTGAAGCAGAAAATACATTGGAAAATTCACAGAAAGCAAAGTCAAAATCATTAACTTCCCACCTCACTTTCTCCCTAAGAGTTTTACTAATTTCCCCAAAGTGCTAAGGTATTTGAAGATTAAAGGGGCTCAAGGCATTTCCTTGACTTTTGGAGGGACCGGACCCTCGGCCTGATGATCAAAAAGACCTAAGTACTTGAAGTTATCCATCATTGCACTCATTCACTTTTAATGTTTTCCTAAGTAAAATTCCATTTTACTTAGGGAAAATTATGAAAAATTCCATAATAATCCCTCAAAATAACTTACTATTCTAAGTTTAAGTGTTGAAGTTGAGATATTGCAATTTACTTCAGAAATCTTTACCTTCTTAGATTTGCAAAATGTTTTGAGTCTACCTTGTCCTTTGTCATATTAACTTCTGATATATTTATTAAATCCCTAGTAAAAAGACCTTATCCTATAGTACTTAAGTCCTTTTATCTAATATCCCAAAAACCCATCTATTAAGATTTTAACCAAAGTATTTATTTCCCCATGTATTTATAAAAAACCCACATTATGTGCCCTTTGGTTAAAATATATCATTATATAATATTCCCGCCCCTATGATAAGTTAAACACATTGGTTTATTTATAATATAATAAAATATACAAAATACACAGTTTAAACATATATTTTATGTTTAAAACAAAAAAATAAATAAAACCCAGAACCCCGACCCTTTCGTAAATCAATGGGATTAATTAATAATCGATATTTCCACCAATCAGACGCTGCCCGGAATGATTAATTAACCACTAATTACGTCGGGCCCACGCGTTAACTCCCCTGCCATCTCCCCGTCCTGTCATACGTCCGATCTTCCGCTACGAGATCTACGGCCAGCATTCATTCCGCTAGCCTTCCAACATCCGAACTATAACCCGCGGGGGCACGGTGGTTTTGGAATAGTCCACCGGCCACGTGTTAACTTCTAAATGGAATTGCTGCCTCCCCGTTTAAAACCGCCATTGCCCATAAGCGGTGCGGAAATTACCGCTTACCGCCCGACCCCTGCCACATGTCATCCCGTACCTCGATGATGTCATTCCTCGATAAAATAAAAATCCCTTTTTGACTTTGTAAATAAAACAAATTTCGTGTTTTTTCTGTCATTTTCATTACTGAAAGCGACTGCGCCTTCCACTACGAAATTCAAAATTTCACTGAAAATTACTGTTCTATCCAACTTCGCTCAAGAATTCCGTCGGACCAGTGTTCAAGCATCTTCTTGCCACCACTTGATACCTGTTAAATCCCAGTTTGTCTTCGAAAACATGTATTTATTCTGTTGCGCTCCGAACTTTGAAAGAAACTCTGTGTTCCTTGTTTTTCCACTTGATCAGTGTTAAAATCTTATCGCTAAGATCATTCCCTAATTGTTAAAACTGTGAATTGTTCTCCCAAACCTGCAACGGTGCCATTTTCCCTCATTAAAACTGAAATTGCGCCCGGTCTGTGAAAAAAAATCCCAGAAAATTCCATTTTGAATACACAAGAACCAAAATGGAAGCCCCGGTAGCCCTGAAGGTAACTCCATTGAATGCCCCCCACAGAGAGTTAGAATATTTGCCCTTAGTTGATAAAGACTTCCAAATTAAAGACTTGGTTTTCGATGAAAGCCCCCTTCGAATTTATTGCCGCTGCAGAGACGATTATTCGAAGGGATTGGATGTCATTGGATTGTGGGAATCCAATTTCCCGAGATATCTCATCCCCTCAGTGCTCATTTTCCCAGAAATTATCCACTACTGCCATTCTAACTATGATCCAACTCAAAGAGCAGTGATGTCCCCTGACCAGAGTGTTCTTTTCCCTATCACTCCTCAGGCCATCAATGCAATGCTACATTTTGAACCTGATCAAGAGCTAACTCCCTTGTCTATGGAAGAACTGATTGAAAAGTCTAATCAACTGTCTCCAGAAAAATTGAAATGCATTTGCCAGACTTTTATGTTGCCTGAACATCAACCTAAGAGGCCACCTCCATATGGTTTTGCTTATTTTAATAAGTTGGGCAGACTCATCCTCAATATGATATCCTTTATTATGGGTTTCAATACAATTGAATATGTTGATGAAATAACCTTGGTATTGCTATCTATCTTTATTCCTGGGCAACCTCCTGCAATAAAATATGATTTTGCATCCTTCATTTCCAATAAAATCCATGACCAGTTCATGAGGCTAGATAATGAGAAAGTGTTCAAATATTCCTTAGTTATTTACCATCTCCTCATCTATTATCAATCAGAGAAGTTCCCTTTCCTTGTTAAAAAGCTTGATGCCAAGGGAAACCCTAGATCAGTTATTTTTTGGTCTGCCATAACTCATTCTTCTTATGATTCTCCCTATTCTTATGTTGAGTTCATCGATCTTTTTGTATATCTTGCAACTACCTTGTTGACAGGAATTCCCCCTCCAAGGCTCAGTAATGAGATCAAGAAGACTTTGCAGCTTTCAAGAACATATAAAGTTGGGGACTGGTATTTATACCAAAATCATTCAATCATCAAAATATATGGATGTGAATTGCATCCATTCAAGTTGCCAAAATATGTGCCCATGAGACTTTTTTCCTTGGAATATTTCAGGCAAATGAATAATTCTGATATGATTCATTTTTGTAGTGTGAAAAATAAAGCCCAACTCAGGATTAAAAGTCAATTAGGTCCTTTCATCTGCAACTCTAGGGGGGCCGAGCGAGAAGCAGAAGATATACTACAAAACCATTTCAAGTTCCAAAGGAGTTTTCGTTGGGTTCCTTATGATCCATTTGGTTTCATCTGTGATAAAAGAATGAAGAAAAAATCTTCCCCATATATTCACCACAGGATTCTTGATATAGAACAATATGCTAACCAAGATGAATGGGTGGAAGGAACACTAGTTGAGCAAGATAATGAAGAAGACAATAGAAAAAACATTATGAAAAATCTTGAGAAAGAGTTTGACCTAGAATCTTTTGGTCAAATGCAGGTACCTCACATTGGCACCTCTTCAGTAGGAAATCTCCAACAGGGGTTACAGGAAGAGAGTCTATCAATTGCAGTAGAGTCTAAAGGTAAAGGGAAAGAACCTGAAATACAGATCATTGAAACTTTTGTCATGGCAGAGAAACCTCAAACCTCCAAGGCACCAGATCAGACACAGGTTTCTCCTACTCAAGTAAATCATCCTGAAGTTTCAGAATTACAAACTCCATCTAATATGGAAATAGGTAAGAAAAGACAGGCTCCAGATCCTACTCCTCCCAAAGAGTCCTCAGAGCTACATCAAGCCAAAAAGCAGAAACCCGATCCACTTCCAGATGTGGAAATCATTGATGAAATGTTTGATTATGAAAGAGAAGATAGTCAACTAACTGGCACAGTTAGTGAGACACATACAGGCCACAAAGGAAAAGAATTGCAAAAATAGTTGAGTACCGAAGTATCCTCTTTTAAGCCACCAAAAACAGATACAGGTGATATAAAAAGAACTTTCATTAATATAAAGGCAAAGAATGAACCATTGAGAATGAAGGTATATGATCAATATCTAAAAATGGCTCCACATAATCAGGAAAGGTTAATGTCAGCATTTGACATTCAACAAGGCAAAATGATGATGAGTCATTTTAAATCCAAGGTGCCCAAACCCATGACATCAGCTGATTATATTAGGACCAATTTTGAGGTCCTGGCAAAAGACATTCATCCCCTGGACCAGATAGAGTTGCATAAACAAACTGGGGAAATGGTATATTCCACTCTTACTGATAAGGCCATGTCAGCCCTTAGGCTACAAGATTCTTTAAATAATACAAGCACCTAGTTGAAAATTGAGAAGGCCTCTTCTCAAGAAAAATATAACAGAATAAAGTCTCTAGAAGCCATAATCATCAGTTTGGGTCACAACCCCAAAGATATCAAAAGCATTGAAGCACTAATAAAAAAGAAAGATGATGATATTGCTGCACTGAGAAAGCAGCTGAAATTACCAGCCTCAAGACATCCCCAGACCCAAGAAGTTTTGAAGGAGAATTCACAGGAAGAGATAATGGAGTTGCTCTTAAAAATGACTGAGCAACTGAGTGAAACAGAGAAAGAATTGGAACAAGCTTTACAAGAAAAGGAAGCTATCATGCAGGCATCCATCACAGAAGCTACTACAACTATAGGTACCACAACAACAAATCAACAAACAAAGTCAGCACAGGGAGACACTTCTGGTTTAAGTTATGATGAATTGGTAAAACAAATGGAAAGTTTAAAACTCAGAGTCACAGAACTTAAAACCACAAAATTGCAATTAGAAAACTTGGAGCAGAAATATGATATGTCCAAAAGGACTGTTGCAGATAATACCAGGGAAATTAAAAGATTGGAAAAATTGGTTAAGGCTTTAGAAAAAGATCTTTCGTTAGAAAATCCTTTGAGAGAAATAAACAAAATTCTTTGGAATAATATAATTGATTCAATAAAAAGTATTTGGACTTTTTTTCAAACAATCTTTGAACAAAATGACTTGATCAAAGTAGCTCAGGAAGAAATAGCCAAAACAAGAGATGAATTAAAGAACAGAGCTGAGCAAGCCAGTCAACTTATGCAGTTTCTGAACACACGGACTAAGCAACAACTTTCAAATTTAGGAATTGATGATAGGACAGGCACTATCTTAGAAATAAAAAGAGTTTTTACCAAAAGAACTCTTTTTCAGAATTTGGAAAGGAAGTGCTCAGACATACAAGAAGAAATCAATGCTTTTAAAGGGAAATTTTAGGTTTTATTAGACAATGGGTTACCCAGTCCTATGCTAGCAGGTGACAAGATAATGGACCTGGAAACCTATGTTACTAAAATAGACATACATGCTCATAACACAACTGTTATTTCTATCAATGCATCACAAGCAACATTGCCAACAGGGAGGAATCTCTATGATAGATTGAAGAATTTGTTTCATCTGGAGCATGAAGTAAAGTATTTGTTCCCTAGTCAGCCCACTTTTTACAGATACACAGAGGCCGATGAGACATTGAGAAAACTTAAAAGAACCGTAATAGCAGAAGATCAATGGTGGGAAGACTTATTGGAAATTTTGTAAAATTTATCTTCAGGCAGAGAAATTTGTCTTTTACCATCATGTAAAATTTGTCTTTTACCATCATGTAAAGGATAAATAGTGAGCACAGATTAAAGAGTATCAGTTGAACAGGTTAAAGAGTATCCGTAGAAACAAAGAGTATCAGACAAGCAAAGGAATTACTCAAAGGGAGAGCATCAAGCCCTATTATAGCACCTGCCTCCAGCACATCCACAGAGGAAGGAAACAACACATCAGCAGTTACTTGTTATTCTGTCTACGAGACCATTTGTCTCCTTTTTTATTGTAAATTACTCATTAGTCACCCTAGATTATTGGCTAGGTTAGTGTGAGATATTTTCAATCATTTTTTGTATAAATAAACTCTCAAGGAGAGTGTTGAGGGTGGATTCTATTATTTGGCTGTGACATTGAAGTTTTTGGAATAAAAAGTGTTTTGGAGAAATTTATTTGTGGCTTACTGGATGACCATTTGAAGCTCAGGACTTTTTTAGGATTCATGTGTCGGACCACAGTTCAATAAGTCTTTCTATCCTATGTTTTAAGTTTTATATCTATTTATAATATCATTATGTCCATTTCTGAATAATTTACATAAAGGATTGAATCGGAATTTACTTAATTGTACTCTGATTTCAGATGTGATTATTCTTAATGTTTTCCTCTAAATTGGTTATAAGCACGAATTCTTAAATGCTCTTGCTTTGCTAATTTAAACATTCTTGATTACTATAATAAAGAATTCTTCATTGCTCTTTGTTTGTAATCATCTCGTTTCTTTATTTTGAACATGGTGAAAGATTCTTAGCTTCCTTTCATCCCTTCAAAATCATCCCATCCACTTTAAATTTTAAGGATTGTTCTCTGTCTGGCTATCTTGCCCTGCAAAGCCATCTTGTGTGTAGAATAGAAATCCAGTAAAGCCATCCTTTGACTCCATAGCCCAATGGACTGAAAATTTTCAACCTTGCCCCTAGTTTGTGGATTCCACCATTTTCAAACAAACTCTTGGATCTATAACTAGCCTAAAACCTTCTAAGAACAAAGATAAATCATAAAGAGAGAGCCCTCTCTGGATGCAGATTGGCTAGATTCTGCATCCGAAGGTTGGTTTGTGGTTACCTCGGGTATACTTTCCTTTTCCACAACTTCAAGGAAAACCTGAGTGATAACATAGTGGCGACCATACTGGGGACTCTGAATCATTTTTATTGTTAATATTGTTCACTTATAAGCTATAGACAGAGTCTGAAGATCAGCCAGGTAGCCTTTGAAATTTCTTTTTCTCTGCAATTGTAAAATTAAATAAATGTTGCTTCAGTCTATCTCTGATTTAGCTTATATACTGAACCTTAATTTCAAAATGTTTAATCAGACTCTCTAGTTCAATAAAATATTTGAGAAAATTTTAATCATAAATCATTATTTCTTGAAGAATTTGTAGAAGTTGTATTTTCATTTCAATTAAAACCAAAAATACAAAAACATATATCATCTAGGAAAACTGGCTTCAGAAAGGATTCGTCATACTAGGTCAAATCCTGACCCTAATCCACCACCAATATTTGAAAATCCGAATCTGATTCCTAGGATTCTTAGAAGACAAGAAAGTTGAGAAAGTTTTGAAAGAGGAAGTCAAGAGAGCTCTGTTAGTTCCAGACCTCTTTCTAGATCACAATCTTGTCCCGTGAAAATCATATATTTTGACGAAATTCTTTTTGATGAGCGATTTGAAACATCCTTATTTGTAAATTTTTCTGAAACTGAACTATCCAGATTAGTTCCAGATCCATTGCTTTTTGAAGATTTGCAATTCAGATTTGTTTCATATCACTTTGACAGACAGTTACAAGACTCCATTCAATCTGAACAAACCTTTGAAGAAAGTTCAAACATCTTTGTAATTACTGAAGCTTCCCCAAGTTCAGTTACTTTTTCTCAAGCTCTTCAAATACCAGTCACCCCTTCTTCTCCTCCACCTAGACCACCCTCGCCTGTTGTTCCATTACACCTTCCAATGGCCAATAGATATGCCCCTTTAAGGTTGCCTAACAATCCTGTTGCTTTGCCTCAGGATTATCAAAGTAAGATAACACCTTTTGATGGATCAGGTACTTACACAGCTCAACAACATACCAAAAGGATGACTGATTACTTTGAATTTTATGAGATTGATACTGATGATGTCCGAATGAGAATTTTTTTTCAAAGTCTTACTGGGGAAGTTAGGACATGGTTTAGAGCCCTTACTCCAAACAGTATTGCTGATTTAGCAGCTTTGTATAGGGAATTTTTGAATAGATGGGAGAAGAAAAAAGACCCTCTTCAGATCCTATCAGAATTTGAAAAATTGAGAAGAAGACCCAATGAAACTGTGCAAGATTACATCATAAGATTCAATGAAGCCTACAACACTGTTCCTCAAAACCTTAGACCTCCTCCTAGCTCTGTATTGGTCAAATTTCCAGATGGTTTTGACTCTGACATAGCCTATTCTCTTAGGGAAAGAGCTCCTCAAACCCTAGAGGAAATGCAAAGCATAGTGGTGAGTGTAGAAGCAAATCTTATAGAAAAACAAGCCAGAGCTAGGGCCGAAAGAAGAATGCCTCTGAATGAAGAACCTTCAGATTTTGAAAAGAAGCTGGATGCAATCATTAAAGGTATGGAAAGATTAGGAGACAGAGTGGAGACAATCGAAAGAAAATCTACTGGTGATAATATTGTAAGAAACCCAAACTTTAGAAGAAATCAGAACCAAAATATTGGAAAGAATGTCCTTGACCAAAACATCAGGCCACCTTTCCAAGAAAATTTTGTTGAAGGCTCAACTTCTGAAGAACCTACAGAAGATGTAGAAATAAACAATGTAACTGAAGACAAAAATGAACCAGAAGTTTTCCTATCCCAGGATGATCAAGAGAATCACATCCTTGAAACATTCCAAACTCATTCGGGTGAGATTTTTGATTTTAAGGAAGGCTATGACACAACAATTTATGAGGTTCATAAACAGTACAATTTGAGAAGCAGACGGATTGATGTGCCAGAGAATAGCAAACAGAAAACTGCAAAACAAAATGTCAAAGGTAAAGATAACATCCCTCCTGTACAAAACAATCCTCCTGTACAAATTCTGTCTAGAACAATTCCTAAACCTTTAGATCCAATAATTGAAGATGTGTCTGACAACCAACCAAATAATAAACAACAATCTAATACTTTTCCTCCGGTAGGAAATGTAGAAGAACCAGTAGAAGTTAGTTCAGAAACACCTTCAAATCAAAATTTCACTCATGAAAAAGAGAAAAACATTGAAGATCCAAAAAATAGAGAAAACCCAACTGTGCAAAACACTAAAGCTCAAACAGAAAAACCTTTCAATCTAGAGGCTGAAATAGGAAAACTAAAGATAGCTGTTCCTTTATCAGAATTGGCTAAACATGATGTCTATAGAAGTCAAATCAGCAAATCCCTAAACATTAACATTACTGGAATGGATGATTCAGTAAATATTCTTGATGATCAACCCAAACTCCTTTTTGGCCCCGAGGTAAATGGCAAACTAGAAAGTGGAGGAACTCCTCCATTTTATGTAAGCCTGAATGTTCATGACAAGATACTCCATAATGCAATGCTTGATTCTGGAGCATCTCACAATTTGATGCCAAAAGCAGTGATCGAAAGATTAAATCTAGACATTACCAGACCGTATAAAGATTTGTTTTCTTTTGATTCTAGTCAGGTAAAATGTCTAGGTTTGATTAAAGATTTTTGTGTTACTTTGGTGCAATATCCTGCTAAGTCTGTTTTGATGGATATAGTAGTAGCTGATATCCCTCCCAAATATGGTATGTTGTTGTCTAGATCCTGGGGTGCTAAACTTGGAGGATCTATTCAACTGGACATGTCATATGCCACTATTTCAGTTTTTGGTCAACCTAAAAGATTATATAGAGAAACCTTGATGAAGTACTTGGTCAATAGTCATGAGAAGCCTGAAAACTTCCCTGTCTATTCAATACATTCTGATATGGATTCCTTCATCCTCTATAATGCTGAAAAGGACCTTCCAACTGAACTAGAAGCACCTGAAAAGAAATCTACAAACAAAACTACTGTTAAGATTGAAGAGATTTCTGAAAACCAAGAAACACCACTCAACCAAGAAATACCAGAAAAAGATAAACAACTAGCTCCTGTTAAGAAACATGCGAAAACAGTTGATGAAGATTATGGGCATGAAATTCTGTGGCATTTAGAATTTGATGGCCCAGTAAACAAGTTAGGAGCAGGGGCTGGAATTTGGTTACATAATGTTGAAAATGATCATGCAGAAGGTCATTCTTATAGATTGAATTTTAAATGCACTAATAACATGTCTGAGTATGAAGCCCTTTTATTAGGGCTTAAACATGTCAAAACGTTAGGAGCAATTAGGGTTTCAATCATAGGAGATTCTGAATTAATTATCCAACAGATTAATGGTGAATGTTCAACCAAAGATCCCAGATTGAAACAATATAGAGAAACAGTTGTGGAAATTCTTAACACCTTTCTACAAGCCCAACTTGCCAAGATCCCAAGGAAACAAAATTTGCATGCTCACAGTCTTGCAATGTTCGCTAGCACATGTAAGTTTCCTTTTGGACCTAATCATCAGTTCACAGCTGAGATTAGACATAGACCTGCTATACCGGACAATCTAATGAATTGACAAGTATTTGTAAATAACAATCAGATCAATAGTTTTTTGACATTAGAAAATGAGTTTTCTAACTGTAATATAGATGAAGACATAACTATTGATGAATTTGATCAAGAAAAAGAACAAAAAATAGATATTTCGAGAGAGACTGCAATTCATATACTTCACCCAACCACATTCACAGAAAAAGATATGCAGGATGTGATACAAATGGAATTCGATGAGATCATAGAAGATGAAACTGAAATCATTAATCTGAAAGACAATCATTTGCCCAAAGGTTTAACTCCTTTGGAAGATATTTTTGATTCAAATGACATTCCATTCAGACCTAAAATGGAACCTGTTAAGGCTGATATCGAAGAGTGTAACTTAGGAACCCCAGAAAATCCCAAAATGGTTAAACTATCTAAATCTCTGCTAGAAGATCAAAAGGTTAAATATGTTGAAATTTTTAAAGAATTCCAGGATGTTTTTGCCTGGAGTTATGAAGATCTTAAATCATATGATACATCAATCATTCAGCATACAATACCTTTGAAACCAGATCAGAAACCTTTTAAAAAAAAACTTAGAAGGATCAATCCTGTTTTACTACCTTCAATTGAAAAATAAATTAAAAGGATGTTTGAAGCAGGGATTATAGCTCCTATTAGGTTCTCTGAATGGGTTTCTAATCTAGTACCAACAAGAAAGAAAACTGGAGAAATTAGACTCTGTGTCGATTTGAGAAATTTGAATAAAGTTTCTTTAAAAGATAACTATCCTTTGCCTAAAATGGACCATATTCTTCAGAGGGTAGTGGGATCTTCTAGGATATCTCTACTGGATGGATTTTCAGGGTATAACCAGATTCTGGTTCATCCTGATGATCAAGATAAAGCATCATTTACAACACCATGGGGTACCTTTAAATATGTCAAGATGCCGTTTGGACTCAAGAATGCAGGAGCTACATTTCAGAGAGCAATGGATATTGCTTTTGCTAAATAAATACATGATTTTCTGGTAATTTATCTAGATGATTTAACGGTATTTTCCAAAACAGATCAGCAACATTTAGATCATCTAAGGCAAGTGTTTATAAAGTGCAGAAAATATGGCATTTATTTAAATCCTAAAAAGTCATTGTTTGGTTTGGAAGAAGGAAAGCTCCTAGGTCACATTATTTCTAAAGATGGCATTCGAATTGACCCTGAAAGAATACAAGCAATTTTGCAGATACCTCATCCCAGAAACATAAAAGAGTTGCAAGCCTTCATAGGAAAGATTAATTTCTTGAGAAGATTTATTTCTAGCTTAGCGGAATTACTTAGATTGCTTACTAACATGCTTAAAAAAGATTCAAGCATTGACTGGACTGTAGAAGCCAAGCAATCATTTGAGGAAATTAAAATGGCTTTAACAAGAACACCAGTTCTTACCAGTCAAAAATTTGACAGAGATTTCATTATTTTTTCATTTGCTTCTGAACATACAATTGCAGTTGTTTTACTACAAAAAGATGATCAGGGATGTGAAAAACCAATTGCATTTTTTAGTAAAGCACTTAGAGATGCATCTTTGAAATACAATATCATGGAGAAACAGGCTTTCGCATTGGTAAAAGCAATTAAAGATTTCATAGTTTACATATTATATTCTCATGTGATAGCTTATGTGCCTAATGCTGTAGTTAAAGACATATTGACTCAAGATGGAATTGAAGACAAAAGAGGTAAGTGGATAGCTACCATTTTGGAATATGATATTGAAATTAAACCAACAAAACTCATAAAAGGTCAAGGTTTAGCTCAACTTATGATTGAAACTAATTGCCAAGCCTTAGACATTAACGAACTGGATGACGAACAGGAGATGGCGACTCCACAGATCAGTCAAACCTTCTTAGATTCACCATGGTACACCGATATCATTCATATTTTATTAAACCTGCAAGCTCCTCCAAGGTTGTCCAGAACGAAAAGAAGATTTTTGAAAATGACATCTTTAAAATATTGTATTTTAGATAGCACTTTATTTTGGAAAAATCATGAAGGAATCTTATTAAATTGTTTATTGAAAGATGAAGCTGACAAAGTTCTTAATGAATTTCATGCAGGGGATTGTGGTGGACATCTCTACTGAAAATCAACCGCAAACAAAATCTTAAGGGCTGGTTTTTACTGGCCAACTTTGTTTTTAGATGTTAAGAAATTTGTAACAACTTGTCATAAATGTCAGATCTTTGAGGGTAAAAGAAAGTTGTTACCTTTACCATTAAAACCAATTTCCACAGAAAGACCCTTTCAACAATGGGGATTAGATTTTATTGGAGAAATTCATCCCTCTTCCTCTGGGCAACACAGGTGGATTTTAACTACCACATATTACTTTACCAAATGGATTGAAGCTATCCCATGCAGACAGGCCAATGATTCTGTAATTATAGGGTTTTTAGAAACCAATATACTTTCAAGATTTGGCTGTCCAGAAAAAATCATAACAGATAATGCTGTTGCATTTAAATCAAAGAAAATGATTAGTTTCTGCAACAAATATCATATTACTTTAGGCCATTCAACAGCCTATTACCCTCAGGGTAATGGACTGGCAGAATCTTCCAATAAAACTCTTATTAATATCATTAAAAAATTACTGGAAGAAAACAAAAAGAATTGGCATAAGAAACTTATCAATGCATTATGGGCAGATAGACTTACAACTAAGAAATCAATTGGGACCAGTCCATATGAATTGGTTTATGGCATTGAGGCAAGATTCCCATCATCTTTAGGAATTCATGTTATGAAATTACTTCAGGAAGCTCAAGTGGAACCAAATGACATTCAAAGAAGAATTAACCAAAAAATTCACTTGCAGCAAACCAGAGAAGAAGTGTATCAATGCTCCCAAATCTTGCAGGGAAAGTTAAAGAAAATGTTTGACAAAAGGACTAAAGTAGAAGATTTTCAACTAGGAGACAAAGTCTTAAGATGGGATTCTAGAAGAGAAGAAAAAGGGAAACATGCGAAATTTGATTTCTTATGGAAAGGGCCTTATATCATTCATGCCTTGCAGGGGAACAACACATACTTTTTGAAGGATTTGGACAATTCAGAAGCTAAGGAAGGACCAGTCAATGGTCGAATGCTGAAGCATTATTTTGATCCTATTTACTAGGATATTCTAATATTTTCTAACTTGTACATAATATATCCTTTTCTAATGCATCAGTTTTGATTGGATGGTGACTTCTTGAAGTTGAAGCCCGAAGTGAAGGCCCTAAGCTTCAAAAGTTTCACTATCATATATACAATAAAGCTACCAGAAGAAGGAGATTACATGGTTTAGTTTGAAGACATTTTGAGGCAACTGACCTGCTGTTCTTGACTTTTCACAAGGAAAAGCCATCCCCAAGTGGAGCCAATGTTAGACTCCTATACCAATAGGTGTCATTTTTCATGATTGTCTTGATTGAACTATGGAATATGTTCAAACCTTTTTCTTGAGCAAAGGTGTTCCATATTCTTGAAAAACCAAAAAATCAAAAAATTTAAAAAATGTAAAGAGGGTATAACCTAAAAGAAAAATCAAAGGGTAAGAAAAATAAATTGGTCAAGAAAATGAAAGAAATGAACCCCAAGAAAAAATAGACCAAGGAAAGTGTGCAAATCAAAATGCCACTACTATTTCATTTTTTTAATAAAGCAATTGTGTGCAGCTTGCCAAACTTTTGCCACAATTTATGAAGAGTCAAACTGTTTAAACTTGACTCATTCATGTTTCAATTTCATGTTGTAGAATAGAGAATAAATATCTGACCAAACAGTTTAATCTTGGCAGATAAGTAGATAGGTAGAGTTAATAAAAGGTGCTCAACAGTTTAATCTGAGCCCTTGGATGTAATAAGAGTAGAATTAGATAGAATTGCCATGTAAAAGAAAAACTAATAAGGGTTTTCAAGTCCAAATGCACCCTAATAAAGAAGAGGAGATGGTAGTGTCAAGTAGATAGGGTAGGTAGATGGTGTTGCAAAACTTTCATGTGATGAATGATGCTGTAAATGTGTTAATCATTTACTTTCATCACAAGTACTGAAGCAGAAAATACATTGAAAAATTCACAGAACGCAAAGTCAAAATCATTAACTTCCCATCTCACTTTCTCCTTAAGAGTTTTACTAATTTCCCCAAAGTGCTAAGGTATTTGAAGATTAAAGGGGCTCAAGGCATTTCCTTGACTTTTGGAGGGACCGGACCCTCGGCCTGATGATCAAAAAGACCTAAGTACTTGAAGTTATCCATCATTGCACTCATTCACTTTTAATGTTTTCCTAAGTAAAATTCCATTTTACTTAGGGAAAATTATGCAAAATTTCATAATAATCCCTCAAAATAACTTACTATTCTAAGTTTAAGTGTTGAAGTTGAGATATTGCAATTTACTTCAGAAATCTTCACCTTCTTAGATTTGCAAAATGTTTTGAGTCTACCTTGTCCTTTGTCATATTAACTTCTGATCTATTTATTAAATCCCTAGTAAAAAGACCTTATCCTATAGTACTTAACTCCTTTTATTTAATATCTCAAAAACCCATCTATTAAGATTTTAACCAAAGTATTTATTTCTCCATGTATTTATAAAAAACCCATATTATGTGCCCTTTGGTTAAAATATATCATTATATAATATTCCCGCCCCTATGATAAGTTAAACACATTGGTTTATTTATCATATAATAAAATATACAAAATACACAGTTTAAACATATATTTTATGTTTAAAACAAAAAAATAAATAAAACCCCGAACCCCGACCCTTCGTAAATCAATGGGATTAATTAATAACCGATATCTCCACCAATCAGACGCCGTCCGGAATGATTAATTAACCACTAATTACGTCGGGCCCGCGCATTAACTCCCCTGCCATCTCCCCGTCCTGTCATACGTCCGATATTCCACTACGAGATCTACGGCCAGCATTCATTCCGCTAGCCTTCCAACATCTGAACTATAACCCGCGGGGGCACGGTGGTTTTGGAATAGTCCACCGGCCACGTGTTAACTTCTAAATGGAATCGCTGCCTCCCCGTTTAAAACCGCCATTGCCCATAAGCGGTGCGGAAATTACCGCTTACCGTCCGACCCCTGCCACATGTCATCCCGTACCTAGATGACGTCATTCCTCGATAAAATAAAAATCCCTTTTTGACTTTGTAAATAAAACAAATTTCGTGTTTTTTCTGTCATTTTCATTACTGAAAGCGACTGCGCCTTCCACTACGAAATTCAAAATTTCACTGAAAATTACTGTTCTATCCAACTTCGCTCAAGAATTCCGCCGGACCAGTGTTCAAGCATATTCTTGCCACCACTTGATACCTGTTAAATCCCAGTTTGTCTCCGAAAACAGGTATTTATTCTGTTGCGCTCCGAACTTTGAAAGAAACTCTGTGTTCCTTGTTTTTCCACTTGATCAGTGTTAAAATCTTATCGCTGAGATCATTCCCTAATTGTTAAAACTGTGAATTTTTCTCCCAAACCTGCAACGGTGCCATTTTCCCTCATTAAAACTGAAATTGCGCCCGGTCTGTGAAAAAAAAACCCAGAAACTTCCATTTTGAATACACAAGAACCAAAATGGAAGCCCCGGTAGCCCTGAAGGTAACTCCATTGAATGCCCCCCACAGAGAGTTAGAATATTTGCCCTTAGTTGATAAAGACTTCCAAATTAAAGACTTGGTTTTCGATGAAAGCCCCATTCAAAGTTATTTCCGCTGCAGAGACGATTATTCGAAGGGATTGGATGTCATTGGATTGTGGGAATCCAATTTCCCGAGATATCTCATCCCCTCAGTGCTCATTTTCCCAGAAATTATCCACTACGGCCATTCTAACTATGATCCAACTCAAAGAGCAGTGATGTCCCCTGACCAGAGTGTTCTTTTCCCTATCACTCCTCAGGCCATCAATGCAATGCTACATTTTGAACCTGATCAAGAGCTAACTTCCTTGTCTATGGAAGAACTGATTGAAAAGTCTAATCAACTGTCTCCAGAAAAATTGAAATGCATTTGCCAGACTTTTATGTTGCCTGAACATCAACCTAAGAGGCCACCTCCATATGGTTTTGCTTATTTTAATAAGTTGGGCAGACTCATCCTCAATATGATATCCTTTATTATGGGTTTCAATACAAGTGAATATGTTGATGAAATAACCTTGGTATTGTTGTCTATCTTTATTCCTGGGCAACCTCCTGCAATAAAATATGATTTTGCATCCTTCATTTCCAATAAAATCCATGACCAGTTCATGAGGCTAGATAATGAGAAAGTGTTCAAATATTCCTCAGTTATTTATCATCTCCTCATCTATTATCAATCAGAGAAGTTCCCTTTCCCTGTTAAAAAGCTTGATGCCAAGGGAAACCCTAGATCAATTATTTTTTGGTCTGCCATAACTCATTCTTCTTATGATTCTCCCTATTCTTATGCTGAGTTCATCAATATTTTTGTATATCCTGCAACTACCTTGTTGACAGGAATTCCCCCTCCAAGGCTCAGTAATGAGATCAAGAAGACTTTGCAGCTTTCAAGAACATATAAAGTTGGGGATTGGTATTTATACCAAAATCATTCAGTCATCAGAATATATGGATGTGAATTGCATCCATTCAAGTTGCCAAAATATGTGCCCATGAGACTTTTTGCCTTGGAATATTTCAGGCAAATGAATAATTCTGATATGATTCATTTTTGTAGTGTGAAAAAGAAAGCCCAACTCAGGATTAAAAGTCAATTAGGTCCTTTCATCTGCAACTCTAGGGTGGCCGAGCGAGAAGCAGAAGATATACTACAAAACCATTTCAAGTTCCAAAGTTTTCGTTGGGTTCCTTATGATCCATTTGGTTTCATCTGTGATAAAAGAATGAAGAAAAAATCTTCCCCATATATTCACCACAGGATTTCTGATATAGAACAATATTCTAACCAAGATGAATGGGTGGAAGGAACACTAGTTGAGCAAGATAATGAAGAAGACAATAGAAACAACATTATGAAAAATCTTGAGAAAGAGTTTGACCTAGAATCTTTTGGTCAAGTGCAGGTACCTCACATTGGCACCTCTTCAGCAGGAAATCTCCAACAGGGGTTACAGGAAGAGAGTCTATCAATTGCAGTAGAGTCTAAAGGTAAAGGGAAAGAACCTGAAATACAGATCATTGAAACTTTTGTCATGGCAGAGAAACCTCAAACCTCCAAGGCACCAGATCAGACACAGGTTTCTCCTACTCAAGTAAATCATCCTGAAGTTTCAGAATTACAAACTCCATCTAATATGGAATTAGGTAAGAAAAGACAGGCTCCAGATCCTACTCCTCCCAAAGAGTCCTGAGAGCTACATCAAGCCAAAAAGCAGAAACCCGATCCACTTCCAGATGTGGAAATCATTGATGAAATGTTTGATGATGAAAGAGAAGATAGTTAAATAACTGGCACAGTTAATGAGACACATACAGGCCACAAAGGAAAAGAATTGCAAAAATAGTTGAGTACCGAAGTATCCTCTTTTAAGCCACCAAAAACAGATACAGGTGATATAAAAAGAACTTTCATTAATATAAAGGCAAAGAATGAACCATTGAGAATGAAGGTATATGATCAATATCTGAAAAATGGCTCCACATAATCAGGAAAGGTTAATGTCAGCATTTGACATTCAACAAGGCAAAATGATGATGAGTCATTTTAAATTCAAGGTGCCCAAACCCATGACAGCAGTTGATTATATTAGGACCAATTTTGAGGTCCTGGCTAAAGACATTCATCCCCTGGACCAGATAGAGTTGCATAAACAAACTGGGGAAATGGTATATTCCACTCTTACTGATAAGGCCATGTCAGCCCTTAGGCTACAAGATTCTTTAAATAATACAAGCACCCAGTTGCAAATTGAGAAAGCCTCTTCTCAGGCAAAAGATAATAGAATAAAGTCTCTGGAAGACATAATCATCAGTTTGGGTCACAACCCCAAAGATATCAAAAGCATTGAGGCACTAATCAAAAAGAAAGATGATGATATTTCTGCACTGAGAAAGCAGCTGAAATTACCAGCCTCAAGGCATCCCCAGACCCAAGAAGTTTTGAAAGAAAATTCGCGGGAAGAGATAATGGAGTTGCTCTTAAAAATGACTGAGCAATTGAGTGAAACAGAGAAATAATTGGAACAAGCTTTACAAGAGAAGGAAACTATCATGCAGGCATCCATCACATAAGCTACTACAACTACAGGTACTACAACAACAGATCAACAAACAGAATCAGCACAGGTAGACACTTCTGGTTTAAAACTCAGGGTCATAGAACTTAAAACCACAAAATTGCAGTTAGAAAACTTGAAGTAGAAATATGATATGTCCAAAAGGACTGTTGCAGACAATACCAGGGAAATTAAAAGATTGGAAAAATTGGTTAAGGCTTTAGAAAAAGATCTTTCGTTAGAAAAGCCTTTGAGAGAAATAAACGAAATTCTTTGGAATAATATAATTGATTCAATAAAAAGTATTTGGACTTTTGTTCAAACAATCTTTGAACAAAATGACTTGATCAAAGTAGCTCAGGAAGAAATAGCCAAAACAAAAGATGAATTAAAAAACAGACCTGAGCAAGCCAATCAACTTATACAGTTTCTGAACACCCGAACTAAGCAACAACTTTCAGAGTTAGGAATTGATGACAGGACAGGCACTATCTTAGAAATAAAAAGAGTTTTTACCAAAAGAACTCTTATGCAGAATTTGGAAAGGAAGTGCTCAGATATGCTAGAAGAAATCAATGCTTTTAAAGGAAAATTTCAGGTTTTATTAGACAATGGGTTACCCAGTCCTATGCTAGCAGGTGACAAGATAATGGACCTGAAAACCTATGTTACTAAAATAGATATACGTGCTCATAACACAATTGTTCTTTCTATCAATGCATCACAAGAAACATTGCCAACAGGGAGGAATCTCTATGATAGATTGAAGAATTTATTTCATCTGGAGCATGAAGTAAAGTATTTGTTCCCTAGTCAGCCCACTTTTTACAGATACACAGAAGCCGATGAGACATTGAGAAAACTTAAAAGAACTGTAATAGCAGAAGATCAATGGTGGGAAGACTTATTGGAAATTTTGTAAAATTTATCTTCGGGCAAAGAAATTTGTCTTTTACCATCATGTAAAGGATAAATAATGAGCACAGATTAAAGAGTATCAGTTGAACAGGTTAAAAAGTATCCGTAGAAACAAAGAGTATCAGACAAGCAAAGGAATTACTCAAAGGGATAGCATCAAGCCCTATTATAGCACCTGCCTCCAGCACATCCACGAAGGAAGGAAACAGCACATCAGCAGTTACTTGTTATTCTGTCTACGAGACCATTTGTCTCCTTTTTATTGTAAATTACTCATTAGTCACCCTAGATTATTGGCTAGGTTAGTGTGAGATATTTTCAATCATTTTTTGTATAAATAAACCCCCAAAGAGAATATTGAGGGTGGATTCTATTATTTTGCTGTGACATTGAAGTTTTTGGAATAAAAAGTGTTTTGGAGAAATTTATTTGTGGCTTACTGGATGACAATTTGAAGCTCAGGACTTTTTGCAAGATTCATGTGTCGGACTGCAGTTCAATAAGTCTTTCTATCCTATGTTTTAAGTTTTATATCTGTTTATAATATCATTATGTCCATTTCTGAATAAGTTACATAAATGATTGAATCAGAATTTACTTAATTGTACTCTAATTTCAGATGTGATTATTCTTAATGTTTTCCTCTAAATTGGTTATAAGCACGAATTCTTAAATGCTCTTGCTTTGCTAATTTAAACATTCTTGATTACTATAATAAAGAATTCTTCATTTCTCTTTGTTTGTAATCATCTCGTTTCTTTCTTTTGAACATGGTGAAAGATTCTTAGCTTCCTTTCATCCCTTCAAAATCATCCCATCCACTTTAAATTTTAAGGATTGTTCTCTGTCTGCCTATCTTGCCCTGCAAATCCATCTTGTGTGTAGAATAGAAATCTAGTAAAGCCATCCTTTGACTCCATAGCCCAATGGACTGAAAATTTTCAACCTTGCCCCTAGTTTGTGGATTCCACCATTTTCAAACAAACTCTTGGATTTATAACTAGCCTAAAACCTTCTAAGAACAAAGATAAATTATAAAGAGAGAGCCCTCTCTGGATGCAGATTGGCTAGATTATGCATCTGAAGGTTGGTTTGTGGTTACCTCGGGTATACTTTCCTTTTCCACAACTTCAAGGAAAACCTGAGTGATAACACAGAGTATGCATGAGAGTAGCATCATTATTGTGTGGGACCAAGGGAATGGAGGTTCACAAAGAATATAAGGAAGGGCATGGAAGCCATAGAAGGCATTCTGAATAATGTTTATGTTTTGTCTTTTATGAATTTCTTCACGCTTCAGCTATTTAGTGGAGTCTCTTGTGATATTTAGTAGAAGGGTGTTTCCGAGCAGAAATCCCACCCTCATCCTTAGGGGACTTCGCATGCCCACTTAGGAGAAGTTACTTTGAGCTTAATTCCATCATCTGACATTAGTCCAATCTTCATCCATCTTCAACAACATAGTCTCCTTTAGAAATTGCGTTATTCTGTAGGGAAATTTCAGTGGAGGATTGATAACCCAAGTTTTTGAGCTTGTTTTCCTGTGAGGGGAGAAACCCTTCATCCGGAAAGTCAGTGGGGAGGATTTTAAACCATTTTTTCATCACATTAGCCACCTCCCAGTAGTTACCCAGCTGCAGAGTGTAATTCAGCCCTAGGGTTGCATTTTTCATATTGTGTATTTGGGAAAACCCTTTCTGGGTTATCTTGGAATTGTGCTAGAATGCCTAGATCTCTGATCCTGACATTTTATGAGCATTCCATCAGCATATACATGAAATCATAGTTTCCAACAACAGTATTTCCATCAAGGATTGTGCAGTAATTTCCTTCCAGTATTTTGTGTAGCAGTAGTATTTCATGTTTTGGTGTACTTGGTCATTTGAGGCTTTTTTTTCCTAGCTTAAGTGTCTTTTTCCTCAAGATCTTGTACTCATTTTCTGCTATGATATCTAATAAAATGGCTCTATGATCTGCTCTTGTTTGATGTATTGATATTTTACTGCATTTTCGAGTTATATGTTCAATATTCTTGTTTTTCCTAATTTGGAATATTACATATTATTCTGATTTGTGTATGCTACTGTCATTCAGGAAACCGACGTAGGTACACGACTGTTATGAATACAAAAAATGTATATCTAGATAACTAATTTATCATTTTGTTCATTTATATTCATCCTTAACAAGTGCATCATTAATTCATTATTCATTCATTAAGCAGAATCCATGAGCAATAAGAAACAGATAGATTAGCAACACACTAGAAACATATCAACACACATGAACACTAGGATTTTAAGTGGAAACCCAATGTGGGAGAAAACCACCAATGTCATCGTCTTTTTCTTCTTCTTTTATTATAAAGGAAAAAATATTACAATCTTATACCGGTGCAGACTCATACCAGTATGTAGGCACCCACCTGCAAAAGGCTACAACCTTCTCTAGTTTTCCAACGCCCACTGGAAGGGAGCCCCAACCCCCTAATCTAGTTTACTAGCTCCTACTGGAAGGGAGCTCATACCACCTAATATCATTTAATAGCTCCTATCAGAAGGGAGCTCCTACCCCCTGAACATATTTACCAGCTACCACTGGAAGGAAGCTTCAACTCCCTCACTGAAGGCTCCAATCCTCAACATTCTATGGACCACGTTTCACAATATTTCATATTGTATCCACCTGAATTAAACCATCAAACTTGTACGCCACCTTTCATCACATTTTCAGATTGGAACCACTTTCATCATTAAGCCCAATACCAAATAACAATTCTGGAACTAATCACTGAATCAAAGTACCCAATCACTGAACCTCAACCATCTATCAAATCAAACCAATCATAACCAATCCATACATTGTTAGTTATCACAGAAATCAATTATTGTCACTACAAACCCTGATCAAATATATTTCAAAAAATATATGCTACTGCTCTATAGCACGTCCGCATATGTACATGTTTCCTCTATAGAATACTTGTGTACATATCTCAAATCACTTGCTATTGAGATTTCTGTCAAGCTAAATCACTGGATCAGCCACTTAATACTGAATCACAACATGTATATCAATACTAACTTACTGAAAACCCAATCACAATGCATCACCACCACTGATCAATATACCAAGTCTTATTCAACCCAATCAACACTGTCAAACACAAATTATCATGATAGATTTTGCATCATTGACAGAAAACAACAATTAGAACAAAAATGATCAAATATCATCAATAGTCCATACTACAAAACCCTAGCATGTATACGCGACTTTCACAAACTTGTATCAGTGTATGTATGAGACATCCATGCATAACACCAGCGTACAGATTCTAAAAATACTAAAAATACTTTTTTAGAATATATAGTTGGATAGAGGAAAACAATAGTGGAAAGCTCTAGGAATTGAAGGGGACAAAAAAAACCTGAACTATACCAATAAAATATAAAGAAATACTTTGAATTCAAATATATATAAATAACCAAACTCTAATAGCCGAATATTTTGGCCAGATAAGTGTTTAAAAATTTGTTGGAAACATGTTTACTCCAGGCATTGTTCATCAATAGTTGCTACCCTCTACAACAACGGGCAACCCTCCTATTGAATTAATTCTCACCTAAGACTTCACCAAAGTTACAAGTTATCCTCTTTACAGTAGAATGAGTACTATGGGGGTCTAGCTAGGAGGGCTTGGGCATTCCATCACCAAATTTCTTAAATACCAAGCTCTGCAGGGAGGAAATTCCCACTTGCAACCTAGATTAGATGTAGATGTGGTAGATAACGAGCTAGGTAGGATAACCCTAAGGATGTGTAGGTTTCCATATTAATTTTCTTGGAGGTTGAGGCTTGTAACATCTGCGATTTCATGCGATGAAATGGCTATGCCATTCCTCTTCTTTAATGTTTGTGGGATGGCAAGTCTTCCCCCAGCCTAGCTAGCTTTTTTCCCCACACCCCATCAAGGTATTTTTGGATACATCTTATTTATTGGTTAGATTTATTTTTATTTTTTATTTACAACTTTGTTTTTATTTAATCATATTATTTGATGTAGTTTAAGATTGATGGAGGCTTCAATAATACCAATGGTCTTTCTTAGATTTGTGAAATTATTTTTTGGCTTTAAATTTTCTTATTTATGTTGTCTCTTTGTCCCCTTTTGAGGGGTGTCAGACACGATACCTTATGGAATAGGGTGTGTAACATTTGACATAAGTGAATCTTTATCCGCATCAAATCTCTTAGAGGGAGGGATAGATATTGATTTTAGTTTTTTAGGTTTTGATTTTTTTACATCCTTTGTAGTAATAGCTCCTTAAATATTCATCTTAAAGTAAATCTAGCCTTTAGGTTTGTCTATTTTCCATTTTCCATTAAGAGATGTTAGTCTTTCGGAAAACTTTCTTCATATGGTTCATCTCTAGCGAAACTCTACATATAAATCCATGTTATTATAATCCAATTTAATGATTCATAGATCCATAAACAATTATCACACTCAATATATTGACTTTGTCAAATCGGCCTTTACTCAAGCCTTAAGATTTACATTTTTATTATTATAAGTCTTGTCCCCTTATTGGTTTGACATGGTTCAATATTAAGAAAGTTTCCTAGGTAATT
Source organism: Pinus albicaulis (assembly GCA_034641835.2). NCBI lineage: Eukaryota > Viridiplantae > Streptophyta > Pinopsida > Pinales > Pinaceae > Pinus > Pinus albicaulis. The sequence continues at coordinate 455,995,457 of CM076570.1, read as the reverse complement.
TCCAAGTCCTTCTCATTTTGATAGCTCTTAAGTGGATGGGATAATCAATGGTCTCACCCAAAACTAGGGTTTTGAAATAGATAATGTAGCTAGGTTGAAATCTAAGTAATTTGGTTTGAACAAGAGGTTAATTTCCCCCCAATACTATGGTACCTATTCGATGACCTTTTGTGGTCTTCTAGAGTGAAAAAAACAAAGGATAAAAGACCTTAAGAGAAAAAACTTATTTCTTGCAATATGGTATAGCTAGAGGTGACACATTCAATCAGAGTTATGCATGGCCATAGGCCATTGAATCTACATAGAATAACATTGTTTTCGAAGTTGTTAACAACCTTGTTAATTACTAACAACTCAATCTATAATATGAGCATGCCTTCTACTTTCTTTACAATGCCTAGTCACACTTATGGATTATTTGATTCAAAAAGGGAAGATGCTCTGTTTGGGATGCCTCTTTGAGAGAGTGAGGATTTGAACATATATGATTGTTATTCCCCTCTAGAAGGGGAGACTTGTGGAGACTTCAAGAATGAGGTTGTCTCTGTGCTTTGAACCCTTCTTTACAACTGTATTATCATGGACATAAAGATTAATTATTATGTTATGATTAGCAAAAGTACAACCACTTCTCATTACTTCCCTATAAAAGATAATATTTTTCTCAATAGAATGTAGTGTCTCTTTATGCTAGATCTCACCTTTCATGTTAAGAGTTTCCAAACTCTTCATTTTTAAGGAAATAATGTTTTAAAAAGTTCTTTCACAAATATATACATGCCGCACCTGTAATTTTTTGTTCTCAAATAATGGGTTTCCATCCATTAACCTTCTTCACTTTCTCAATGGAAGCTCATTGTCTCCCAACCTTAAATTTAGATTCCGAGAAACTAAATTGTATAAATGTTCGGAATTCTTAAATTCAATTTATTTAAATACAAACTCTCCACCTTGTGTAAAATTATTAAAAGACAATTTGTCCACTCCGCATGAAATCTTAGATTCAAATTTCTTACCTTATGCTAACCTTAAATTCAAATTCTTAAAACTTGAACTTCCCACCATGGCTTGTCTAATTTAAATTCTTAAAAACCTAAACTCTCTATAATTAATTTAGATTCTTAAAAAGTCAAACCCCCACTTTATATACCAAATCTTAAATGCAAATTCTTAAAACCAAAATTCCTCACCTTATACCAAATCATTCAAATTTAAAACAATGCTTATTGAAATTTGAAGCAAACCAACACCTCTAAAAATGAAAAAATTAAACCCCAATTCTTCCAGATTAATTATTATTTCATCATAATAATTTGCTTCTTGCCTGGCATAATCATAATAACTGTAATTATATAATTTCATGTTAACCCCAATTCTTCCAGATTAATTATTATTTCATCATATGAACTTCTGATTTTAAAACCAATAACCGATGTGTTCCCGTTCCTCCAAATCTGTTGTGTTACAAAAACAGGAGCGATTATTAAGCTGTGGAAATCTCGGAACAGGGATTCGAACTAGTCCCTTGGGTCACAACTGAACAATATGCGAAATAGATAGTTTATGAAAGAATTATCAACCCGGAAAATGAGGTTTTAGTGTATCAGAGTGGCGCAGCGGAAGCGTGGTGGGCCCATAACCCACAGGTCGGAGGATCGAAACCTCCCTCTGATATCTAATTTTTTTATAATTTATTTTCATAAATTAAAAAAAATAATAATAATAATAAATCGATTAATAAAAAAAAAAAAATTAATTATAATAATAAATCGATTTCATATTTCATCAATTATTAGTAAAAAGAAAATAATTATAATAATAAATCGATTATTAAATTTTAAAAAATTAATTATAATAATAAATCGATTTCATATTTCATCAATTATTAGTAAAAAGATGTGGATTTATTATAATTTGGTTTTATACCATTTTTAAAAATTTCATTATAATAATAATGAATCGATTTAATAATTTCATATTCATTAATTATTGATAAATTAGATGTGTATTTCTTATAATTTAATTTTATAAATTAAAAAAAAATTATAATAATAAATTGATTAATAAATTATAAATATATATATATATATATATATAATAATGATAATGGTTAATATCCACTGAGACCAATCTTTGGTCTATTGAACTTAAAGAAAAAAGTTATTTAATTTAATTTAAGATTTCATTCTTATGCTCATAAAGCTTGGAGAGAAGCCTCCCCAGCACACTATAATTTTGACATCTTAAAAGGTTAGGAAGGTCAGTGTTGCAACAAAGATTATGAAATTGAGCTCTAATGTGGTTGTGCGCGGGGCACTATAAGAGGAAGTGATTTTCATCCTCAATGTTCATATTCTCACAGAGATGACAGATCTCTCCCATCCATGGTGTTTTAGGAACTGTCCAACGACCTGTTTCACTATCGAGCTCATGAGAGTTCGTTCTAATCTTGGCTATATTAATTTTCTTCTTTGAGCTAGTTAAAACATAGGGATACTTTTGATCTTCTAAGGTGGGGTTGATGACCTCCTTATAATACCTTAATTTTCTTTTAGCTGCTAGATCTTTCTCAGACCACATTTTTTCTTTAAACTTAGAAGTAACAATTTTTTTAACGTTATTGATGTTTTGCAATGCGACATTCTCGTTGATCTCCCAATGGTTTAACCAGGCCCTAGTGTCTTTATACCAACCTCGTTTAAGCCTTAGGTGGTTTTGGCTGGAATTTGAAGCTAGCTTATGAAGTCTATGGTCTCCTATGCTATTGAGCTTGTGCTTGTATAACAGAAGCCTAGTCATAGCTAGGCTCTTGATAGGGGAAAGACCCACTTCTATAAGGAGAATAGGATAGGGTGTATTGCTTTTAATTTTAAGGTTATACGTTATAAAACGCTTCTGGATTTGCTCAATCTTTCTCCAAGATTCTTAAGAGATGTTGCGACCCCAAACCTCACATCCATATAAGATAACAGGAGTGACTAAAGTTTCAAAGAGTAACTTATTTCTATCCCACATTACGAGGTTTGTCGTTTTACAATTATTTTCAAGACCAAAATAAGCTTTCCACCCCCCACTAATCCTTTTATGAATGCTATAGTTCCAGTGGAGCTTGTGATGAGTATCAATTCCTAGGTACTTGTAAGAAGACACTTCCTCCAAGTTACTATTTTCATACATAAAATTGGTGTAAGTGTCCTTCTTGGATTTGATAATCATAACTTTTGCTTTGTCAGTGTTAACAGACATACCCATGGTAGAGCAGAAATCCTTAAGAAGTCTAAGTTGCTTATCAAGATCAGATAGGTACCTTGCGAGAAGAACAATATCTTCAACATAGAGAAGAAGGATGATGACTATCCCAGCTAAGATCGTGCCAGCACATCCTGCTTCCTCTAAACAACCTTCTAACTTGTCGTTGTAAATTGATTTCATATGTCATCAATTATTGATAAAAAAAGTGGATTTATTATAATTTGTTTTTATACCATTTTTAAAAATTTCATTATAATAATGAATCAATTTAGTAATTTGATATTCATTAATTATTGATAAATAGATGTGCATTTTTTATAGTTTAATTTTGTATTATTTTTTTAAATTTATTTTATATATATATTTTAAATTTATTTTATAAATTAAAAAAAAACATATTATAATAATAAATCGATTTCATATTTCATCCATTATTAGTAAATAGATGTGGATTTATTATAATTTATTTTTAATTTTATATTGTTATTGATAAATAGATGCGCATTTTTATAATTTATTTTTATATAAATTTTAAAAATTTAACTATAGTGATAAATGGATTTGATAATTTGATAATTTGTTAAATAAATATGGATTTTTTATAATTTAATTTTATATAATTTTCAGAAATGTATTTACAGTGATAAATAGATTTGATAATTTCATATTCATTAATTATTGATAAATAGATGTGCATTTTTTATAATTTAATTTTATTAATTTTTAAAAATTTAATTGTAGTGAAAAATCGATTTGAATTTTATATTCATTAATTATTGATAAATAAATGTGGATTTTTTAAATTTGATTTTATACAATTTTTAGAAATGTATTTATAGTGATAAATAGATTTGATAATTTTATATTAATTAATTATTAATAAATAGATTTTGTAATAATAATATTTTTAAGTTAACTTAAAAGAGATGAAATAAAATAAATTTATACTGAAAATAAATATGATAATTTTGTATTTATTATTAATAATTAAAATAATCATTCATTTACACATTTCGTATTTTAATTTATAATGAATAAAATAATTTCGTATTCATTAATAATAATAAAGAATTAATAAGGATAAGAGGATTTTGTTTTTGGATTGAAAAGCCGTGAATAAGAAACTTGTCCGGAATAATTTTGCCGTTGTCTATTTAGACTGCTTTTTCGCAGGAAAATATATAGT